>CAOKZL010002155.1:0-235054 GCA_948472985.1 Iguana delicatissima
GATATGTAGCCCCAAAATTAAGCTTAAATAATATTTATTATGTGAACTGATGTCTGCAGTACATTTTGATGTACTGCCTGATTTAGTTACAGCAAAAGATTTCATGTGCTTCCAATTCACTTACAACTGGGAAGTCTTATGCACATCTACTCAGAGGTAAGCAGTAGCACCATTGGATTCTTTGGGTCTTACTTTCAGGTAAGTGTGTACAGGGCTGTAGCTATTTAAAAAATGTATTTTTGGAAAAAGCACATTATAAGATCTCTTTTGCCTTTGAAGAATGGTCGAAGATATGCAAACAGACCAAAGAGTGAAGAGTTATCTCTGAAGATGAGACATAGAACTGGCAGATTGATGTGTTTGGCTATTAATGTCACCTTCAAATAGAAACAAATAAGCACCCCTCTTCTTTGGATTAAATTTCCTGTTGGGTAGATTTATTTAGCAGTTTAGATAAATGTATTTGTTTAAAACAAAATATACCCTGCCTTTCAACTAGCAGTGTAAGGAAATCTCCCTGTTCTCAGGATTCCACCAAGAGACAATTGTTCTTTGCTCAGGGTCATAATTTCTGCAATTTGCACAGAAATTACTTGAAACAAACCGCCTGTTTCTGAGCAACATGGGCATCTCTTTCTCTTTATAAAGCTAAGTGTGCACAGGCACACACACACACACACACACACACACAGAGAGAGAGAGAGAGCACAACAGGACAGGCTGATTGATGACAAAGATGCAAACAACCCATTCAGTGTTACTACTTTTACACTAAGGTAACCATTATCACATTTTCTAATACTGTACATTTCACAGAAATGCACAAAAATCACCCATGAAAATGTACAAATTTTCTCTGAGGAAAAATAAAGAAAAAGCAAATCTTGCCATCTTTCAACAGCTTGCATCAAGATCTTTCTTTCTTTCCTTCCTTCCTTCCTTCAATGTTATCTCATCTACTCCTCAGCAACAAAAGTGGTCAGGATTTACATCCTTACTTTCAACCAAACAATGGGTCCCAGGAGAAGCTTAACAATACTATTTAAAACAATACCATTTTACAGCAGACTAAGCCATTAGAACAACTTATAAGGCAACAGGTACGCATTACAAATGGGATTTATCAAAGTAAAAAGCATTCCTGACTATTTGCAATGTTCACCCATGCATAAGACGCATCCCATTGATACATTGGCAAATACTACTTGCTGGCTTCTTAGACACACTGGCATATAAGATGCATCCCATTTTCAATCAGTATTCTTTGGGAAAACAGGTGAGTCTTATATGTGAGCAAACATAGCACTTATTTAGAGAGAGCAAGCATGGTAAAGTGTTTTGAGTGTTAGATGACCAATCTGGAAACCAGGGTTCAATTTCCCATTTGGCCATGGAAGCCTACTGGATGATCTTTGGAATATCATGCACTCTCAGTTGCCTTAGGGTTGCCATAAGTCACAAATGACTTGAAGGCACACAACATCAACAACAATTATCTACCAGTATCATCAACACAAAGGGGGGAAGATATAAAGAGACTTGAAGAAAGCACAAGATTTGCAGATGTACACAAAATGGAGCAAAATTGCTAAAAAGGAAGGAAAAAAACTGAATAGGAGACTCCCTACTCCCATTCATTCCATATCCAATGGTAACTGTGGGTGTATACACACTGCCCCATTATATCATTTTGAATCCACTTTAAATCTCTTTGCTTCATCTTAAGGAATCCTTTGTTTTGTGGTTTTTTTGGTGTGCTACCTAGAATTCTCTGTCACAGAGTTCTAGTGCAGCAATTCAGGGGATTCTAAGTATCCCACCAAACTAGAAACTCCAGGATTCCATAACAAGAGTCAAAGTACCTAGAACAGCAGCAAACTGCTATAACTGTGCAGTGTGGAGGTGCTTATAGTGGCCTTGGAATGCTGACTGATTTTTCTAGGTGAGAAGGAGAGTTAAAATCAGTGGAGGGATGAAACAAAAAAGTTGGAGCAGAAATTGTTTATAAAAGCATTGTTTTCTTACTTCCTGAGACCTGTTATAAGCAAAGCCTCACCTTGAACACCCATACCATTGTGAGGCTAACAATATGTTTTTGAGAAATAAAGAGCACCAAAACTAGAACAAAACAAAACAAACTCTCATATTTGGGATAGCTATTGTCTGGAAAACCAGTTGAAGGGAAGAGACTGTGGGAAGGAGAATGAGGGAAATTTCTGGTGCTGGGCCAGCAAGATTCAAAATAACGCCCAAGCTCACATACTCTGCAACAAATATCTTAGCAGTGTGGATGAGGAGGAGCTGGTCCCATAGACAGGTAGCTGGATAGCAGTATGTGTGAAAGGGATCTAGGAGTCTTGGTAGATCACAGGCTGAACATGAGTCAGCAGTGTGATGCAGCAGTCAAGAAAGCCAATGCACTTCTTGGTTGCATCAATAGGAGTATGGTGTCTAGATCAAGGGAGGTAATGGTACCACTCTATTCCACTTTGGTTAGACCTCATTTGAAATACTGTGTCCAGTTCTGGGCACCTCAATTCAAGGAGGATACCGACAAGCTGGAGCATGTCCAGAGGAGGGCGACCAAAATGGTGAATGGTCTGGAAGCTATGCCCTATGAAAAGCGCCTTAGAGAGCTGGGTATGTTTAGTCTGCAGAAGAGAAGGTTAAGATGGGACATGATAGCCATGATTAAATATTCGAAGGGATGTCATATTGAGGAGGGAGCGGGCTGCTGTTCCAGAGACTAGAACAAGAAGCAATGGATTCAAGCTGCAGGAAAGGAGATTCCACCTGAATCTCAGGAAGAACTTCCTGATGGCCAGAGCTGTCTGGCAGTGGAAGATGCTGTCTCAGAGTGTGGTGGAGTCTTCTTCTTTGGAAGTTTTTAAGCAGAAGCTGCATGGCCATCTGTTGGGAATGCTTTGATGGGTGTTCCTGCATAGCAGGGGGTTGGACTAAATGGATGGCCTCTGTGGTCTTTTCCAACTCTATGATTCCATGATTCACCCTCCTCTCTTCTTCCTTCCATGGTAGAGATAGCAGACAGAGCAGGCCACTGGAGATGGCCCTGGTTGGCTATTGGCCTATGGGCTTGACCCTCCCTAGCTGGAACAGATCTTTCCCTATTGCATACAGTCCCCCCATCAAGGATTTACGACACAGGTTGTCATTAGGGTTTCTCCTTGTTTTAGCAATGAAAGGGAGGAGGCAGAATGTACTGTGCTTAAAGGGATGGCCGTGTTAATTCCCTGTGCTTCAATGCAACACAGTATGTCGTATGCTATAAAACTGCAAGATGAAAACATCTGGAAATTATAGTCCCTTGTTATAGAACAGTGGTTCTCAACCTGTGGGTCCCCAGATGTTTTTGGACTTCAGCTCCCAGAAGCCCTGAACATTGACCATAGTGGCTGGGGCTTCTGGGAGCTGAAGTCCACAAACATCTGGGGACCCACAGGTTGAGAACCACTGTTATAGAAGGAATGTAAAATCAATCATAGGTATGACTTCTCAGGTGCTCACCCATAGTCTCCCCTCTCTTTAATGGGCTTGGTGCCTGTACCTTCCAATCAGACATTGACCACTGAGTTTTCACAAATTTCATAACTGCTCTCAGACTCTATGGTAAAGCACTAACACTATTTAAAGGAAAAGCGGGGGGAGCCTTTAATTTCAGATTGTACAGCAGGAAAGCAGAGGAGATGTCAGATGAAAGAAAACAGTTGTATAAAGCAAAACCCAGAGAACAAGAATGGTAGTGTGTGTGTGTGGGGGGGGAGCACAAAGCCAAGGCAACAGAAAGAAGAGCTGGTCTTACAAGGATGTGTCTTGTGGATACAGAACCCACGAGACGCTAGTAATGGATCAAGAGATGCTTGTTACTAAAGGGGGAGAGAATTCATCTAACTGTAACTAGGTTGGGAAAAAGCCCTGTGAAGTGCTTGTTGCAAGGGAGATATCACACAATGCCCAGCCTCTTTCAGGAGATGCCGGGAGTGCTGTCTGGCATTCAGCAGTCGATTAATTAGTGAGCTTCCTTTGCTGCTCTCACAATGGGATTCTGAAAAAGAACTATAGAAATTACACCTGGACTAAAAACAAGGGGAAAGGGATGGAGAGAGAAACAGCAAAGCCTGAGGTCTGGGAAGACACCTGGTGGAGAGAATTCTACTTGGCCTCCATTTGTCAGAAAGACTGATGCTACAAGAGCAGGGATGGAAAACAATTTCAGTAGTTTTGAGATGCCACAGGAAATTATCCATTTCGTACCTCCCCAAACTCATTGAGACAGCACGCACTTTGCCTCGGAACATTTGTTAGGCTTGCTGTATCTTTCCTATGCATAAAGCATCTAAAAAAATGCTAAAGATGCAATTGGGAAAAAAAATGCACCAACATGCTTCAAGTAATGGGGAAAATATGTAAAGATTATAAGAAAAAGTATGTAAAAGAATGTGTACATTATGGAAAATATATATGTACAAATTTCCTTGGAGGAAGAGAGCAAAGGATCAGGGGTGTAGTTATGCAGGGGTGGTAAAATGAGGGTGTTGCCCCCCATAGGAATCCTGTCCCCCCATGTGAAATTTTATTTCAGTCCCCAAATTTCTAGTGTTGTATTAACTTAACACATTTAAATGAGGTTTAGGCATGCAAGAAAATGAACAGGCAAAGCGACAAAGTGAATGCAAGCACAATAAATATAAGAATCATAGAATCGTAGAGTTGGAATGGGCTTCATGGGTCACTGAGTGCAGCCACATGCTGAGTGTAGGATGTCCAGCTAGAGCATCCATAGCAGGTAGGTGTCCAGCCTTTTTTTTGAAGATCTCCAGAGAAGGAGACCTCACTATATTTCTAGGAAATAAAATTCCATTGTCAAACCTCTCTTACTGTCAACAAGTTCCTTCTAATGTCCAATTGAAATCTACTCTCCCCGCACCCTCAAACCATAAGACCTGCTCCTATCCTCTGGAGCAGCAAAGAACAGGCGTGCTCCCTAATCTCTGTGACAGCCCTGGAAGTATTTAAAGAGGGCAGTCATGTAACCCCCCCAGTCTTCTCTTCACCAAGCTGAATATATCCATGTCCTTCAATCTTCTCTCATATGTTTTGATCTCTATTTCTCTTATCATCCTCATTGTCCTCCTCTGAGGATACTCCAACCTGTCTATATCATTCTTAAAATGAGGTTACCAGAACTGAACATAGTACTCTAGATGAGGTCTGACCAGTGAAGAATATTTTAGGACTATTATTTCACTTGACTTGGAAACTTTGTTTCTACTATTGCTGGCTAAAATACCATTCACCTTTTTTGCTGCAGCATCACAGGGTTGGCTCATATTCATCTTATGATCAGCAATAATCCCAAGGTCTTGTTGGCATGTAGTCCTGCTGAGAGGTGTATACACTATCTTATATTTGTGTATTTGGTTTCTGTGGCTTAAATGTAGAATATTGTATTTGTCTCTACTGAATTTCATTTTATTAAGCTATGCTCAATTTTGTACTTTATCAAGGTCCTTTTGAATTCTGTTCCTATTTTTCACTCCCACCCCAGTTTTGTACCATCTGAAAACATGATAAGGATTCCCCCAACTTTATCATCTAAGTAGCTGATGAAAATGTTGAAGAGTAATGGCCCTAGGACAGAACCCTGAGGAACTCCACTTAAGGTCGCCTTTCAGATCGAAGCACAGCCACTGATGATGACTCTCTGAATATGATTTTCCAATCAATTATGGATCCATCTGATGGTGTTTCCATCCAGTTCACATTTAATCAACTTATCAAAATATTATGGGGGATCTTATCAAATGCCTTGCTGAAATCTAGATAAATGACATCTACAGCATCCCATCCATCTACTAAATTAGTGACCTCATTTAAAAAACAAGATTTAAGACTAGTTTGGCAGGATTTGTTCTCAACAATCCCATGATGTCTTCTACGGATCACTGCGTTGTCATCAAGACATTGCAGACAAACAACTGTATAATCTGTTCCATTATGTTTCCTGATCTTGAAGTCAGGCTGACTGGCCTATAATTTCCTGGATATTTTTTTTGCCTTTTTTTGAAAAGAGGAACTATGTTCACCCATTCTCCACACTTTCTCAGAAATGATGGCAAGTGGTTCTTTAAGTACATCAGCAAGTTCCTTTAATATTCTAGGATGGAGTTCATCTGGAACTCATTTAGGTTAACTAGATGATTCCTTATCAGTCTTGATTTGCAACCTGGATTTCTTGCCAAGGTCTCTGCTGAAGCATGGAAGCACACAGTCCTCTTTTTTAGGGGGCTGGAATACTGAAACAAAATTTCAGAGTTCTGGGTGTGAACAATTTACTATGCCTCAGTATCTGGAATGCAAGGAATTTGGGGAATGAAGGAATGTCTTCATCCCTACCCCCCTGAATAGCTATACCCATGGGAAGAATTCATGTAAGCTTTGGAGAAACACAATAAATCGGAGAGTTTTTCACATCTCCACAAATAGGTAGTCACACCACTAACATGATAGCCATAGAAGTAAACAGAGAACACATGTATAAATAATAGTTTGTTTCCTCTTTTAGGTGGATAAGAAAGAGCATAGCAATGGGAACTTTAGGTGTCTACAACATCAAACACTAGATGGTTGAGAAATCCAGTCTTTGCAATTTTCTGCAGGAATTGCAGTTGTCTAAATATTCTCAACAATGTGTCAAGAATTTAAATGTTTAGGTATTTTCTAATTAGAAAATATAAATTTAAATACAGAAATAAATAAGGAAAAAATGGAACTAGCAGAGGGAAAAGATGTGATGTATTTAAACAAGTTAATCTTACCAGTAAAAAAAATGTATACAATTCATAGATTTCTCAAAGGCATTAAAATGCTACAAATTTCAGTTTGGATTCAGACTTAGTGATAGGTGGAGTAGATTCACTGAAATCAATGGAACAAGTTAATCATGACTAATCTAAAATCCATTGACTTCGAAAGGTTTGCTCTAAACAGGCTGAAACTAGAGTCCAGACCACTGTTTGCAAATTGCTTTATCTCTTATTAGGCTATGTGAAACTAGTTGGTGATGCATATTAAGCATTTCTTTATCCAACAACACATTCCTCTCGCTAACTTGTCCCTGTATGTACTTATGCTTATTAATAAATGGGCTTCAACTTACTTCTCCCATTAGTTTTCCAAGTCATTTGTATTCATGCATGCATATTCTGTTTCACCAGTTTGGGGGACAGTCTTTTAGTACTCCTTATCTCTGAGCAGTATCTAATTGGTGAAAATATTTAAACGTAATGATGCAAGATGTGAAAGTACACACAAAGGGGGACAGGGAGACGCTCTACTTACTAGTAGCTAAACTGACTGAACAAACTGGAAAGAGCAAACAAACACACAATCCTATGCTACTTGGTTGCATCAGAACTTTGGAAATTACTGCTTAGACTAAACTTCCCATAATCCAGGTCTGGACAACTGAACATCCAAGTGAAGTAGGATTGCTAGACTGGATCCAGATTGGGGCTCTTGTAATTTTAATCCTTAACAGATCTTGGAGCAAGATGTAGTACCATGAAGCTCCTCTCAAGTGAAGGAGAGTGAAGAGGGATGGAGGAGTGCTCAGCTTTGATCTTGTCACTGGATGCCAGAGGTTGGATGCCCTGTGCAACCAGATACAAGGGCAGAGATGACACTATTCTATGGCCATTTCTGCATTAGACTCAAAGGCCCCTCTTTAAACTGCAAATTCCAGAATTCCATAAGATGTTGAAAGTGGAATAATAGCACTATAACAGTGTAGTGCAGAAATGGCCCATGTCTCCTCAATCCACTCTCCTCCAGTGGGGGAAGAGCATTGTTAGGAAGGGATGGTTATGGCTGGGAGGCGAGGGAGGTCAGATACCTTTGTCCTGCTTGATGGAATTTTATGGTATCTTGTCCTGCTCTAAAATTTATTAAGGATTAAAATTACAGAAGCCCAGTCCAGGACCCAATCTGACAACCCAAAAGTGAAGAGATTATGGGAATTATAGCTTAAGCAGTAACTTTTTCCAAGCTACAGATTAAAGGTAGGCAACATGGTGATTTGTTTTAAGCATCTACTATCGCATAGCTCCTGGAGATTTGGATGAGCATGTTCTTACATTATTGCTGAGCTTCAACAAATTCCCAAGACAGATCTGGAGATTCTTGTTCATGTATAGCCAAGTCTTTTGTTTAAGCACAAGTTTCTACTGATATTTCTGATCAGTTCACCTTCCTGTAAAAAGTATTTATTCAAATTTGCAGCAAATTGGTGGTCTGCTGGAGTTTTTGTTAATTTCACTCCCCTTCTTTGTAGCTCTCTCACACAATTAATCTTCTTTTACTCTGATAGGACATTATATTCTTCCCAGAATCATGTTTTGATGCAGAATTCTATGACACTGCAACCTGAATATCAAGTTACAGCCCACTGCCATATACAGGGCGTTGCTAAGAAAAAAATAAAATAAAATAAGGTATATATAAGTGATAATTGGGGGTAGTAATGGGAAGATTATTCAAAAACCTTTTTAAATGGTTAAAAACCGTATTTCTCAACTATTGGGATACTCAGTTGTGGAGAATCCTGGATTAATGAGAATTTCCTCTATTTGGGACTTAGTTTGCACAAAAAATTCATATGGGTTTTTTGTGTATGTGTATGTGTGTTTGTGTGTATGTACAGAAAATAGTGTTTTCTCTGAACAAAATAATATTCCCAGTTTCTGCAAAGAAATATTATTCCCTGTGAAAAAATTTCTGTTTCATGCACAGAAAACTGCATAAAAATATCACTTGTGAATTTTCCATATAATAAGCAGCAAACTGCAAATAGTCTTGAAAAACTGCAGTTTCACAGTTTCTCAGTCAGAAGAAAATTGCTAAACATTACTTATTTCTTCCTTTAAGTATAAAATAAACACAGAATTATATCCCTCTGCTGGGGCACTTTTTGTCCCACCAGTATAATCCACCAGGCATAACAGATGCCATTGCATCTTGTAGTCAAAATATGGCTCAGAAAGGTGGGATGAGTATTCAGGTGAGACATAGCCCTTCCCCTTGCCCTTACAGAAACTGAATTATATCCTGAAATGCCACCATCTTCATAAGCAAATATAGATTATTAAGATAGTAAAGTATCCCGCTCATGAAAATGAAAATATAACAAAAAAGTTGCTTTACAGCTAGAATAATGTTAGTTAAGGATTTCTTGGCAGTAATAGACTTCATTGGAGACTGTATCCATGGTTGTTCCAACAACAGTAAGTAATGTCTGTGCAGATTTCCAACTTATTTAGTCATGTTGTGTATTCAAAGAGATGGAAAGTGCAATTGCACATTGCTTTTTCTTTGTTGCCATGTGGTTGGAGGAGATAAAAGCAGAGATGGGGCAAAAATAGCAACTGGTCACCTGGCCGTAGCCTTTTTTTTGGGGGGACTCTGGAAATTCAACAGAATGAGAATGTACTTCACAAGAAACTCCGGAATACAACTTTCAGAATGACACTAAGTGACCCATGCACATGAGAAGATGACACTGTACCACCTGCTGAAAACTACTCAGAATCGGAAGAATGTGTTTCCTGGAAATACGTTTTAAGGGCAGCTCAACAGCAATCTCTGAGCCACCTCTAAGTACTTGTGATAACATAGTCCTGTGGCCTTGGCCATTTAAGAACGGAAGACCTAGAGTTACAAGGGGAAATGCATACTCATCTGATCCTGTCCAGGAACAACAAAGTAGAGATACTGATGCCATGAAAGACAGGAATGGAAGAACCTGGCATAGATAGTTCTTGTAGACATCAATGGAGTAATGCCCAGGGCCAAAGAAAGATGTAAATGGACAAACAGTGCTAAAAATATTGGACCAGAGAAACCACCCTTTACCACATGATCCATAAAACAGATAGAGAAATCCAGGATGTAGAACGAAAGGAACACCATCAAAGTCAAATTGTGGAAACCACTGTGACATCACTGAGCTGAAAGCATCCAAGAGTCAGCTAACTCTAGTCGAGCAGACAACATAATATCATGGGTTGACTATGGTCTTCAGTCTCAGGACATTTCCTGACACTCGGGAAACACATTGTTCATCTGTTATTCAAATATTTTGGATATTCCTTCCATCCATACAACGGAGCTGTTTACCTGGGCAGGCAGGCTGGTAAATCACAAGCCCAGGCTAGTTACGCAACATTGAACCATATTTCCACTCTGGATGAAATATGGTAAGAAAGCATCTTTTCATCAGTTCAGAATAGACAAAATGTCTGATAAACAAAGACTTAATATATACTGGCCCCATTCAAGCAATAACAGAATAAAGAGAATCTCCCATGCTTCTTATCCAACAGGACAGTGAACAAAAAACCCAGCAGAGGAAACACAACCCCTGGCTGGCATTATTCTAATGTGCTGCTGGATCATTTTGTGCAATAGGAAAATAGAAAAAAAAAATTGGAAGTTGCAGTAAAGCTTTTGATCTAGAACAGGATTATTTCTTCAAACAAACAGATGAAGAAAGAAAGAAAAGGTTTAAAAAGACCACTGTGACCTTTCAGTTTTCATAACTTTAATAGTGTCTTACTGGCACCAGCTCTCTGACTGATCCATTGGTGACCAAAAAGAGTACACGAATAAAGATATGTCAAGATGTTTTGGATCCAGCAGTATAGCTGCAGGCATCCTCAGCTGCATCCAGCACTCCTTTTGCACCACGGCTTCAGGGTTCACTGCTATCTAGAATACATGGCTTTTCATCACCAGGTTTCGTAATGACTTTCATCATTACATAAACCTTGTCAATTCTGGTTTGGTCCATCATACCTCAGGGACCACACCAATGTCTCTTCAATCAATTTGTCACCAAAACTGTCTCTGTCACTTTTTATGATGCCCTGCATTGGCGTACAAAATAACAAGAAGTGCTGGGTGGATTGGGGAGAAGCATCTTGTTTGTATCACTCTCCTGGCTTCTTGTGCTGTAGGGGAAAAGGCTCAGAATAAACCCTGACGTGTGGGAAATGTGTTTGCACGGACCACTACAGCTCTGCATTTACATACTCTGGCTGGCATCCTGTTACTGATTGATGCACATGTTAAGTCCCACCTTGTGTGAGATGCAGAGGGTTATTAACTTTCCCTTGCACTCCTCTCAAACAGCTCCTCCATGATCGGTAGCTGACAAAAACCAAGGGTGCCCCTGCTTCAGTCACAAAGAAGCGAAGTGGGGGGCAGTTCAGACCATGAAGATATGAAGGAAAGAAAAGGGAAGCTTTGAGAATGCACCCTCAAATTCCTCGCCCTCTCCCACAGCCAAGCTGAGAACAGCTGCTTCTCTACAATTGGGAGTGTCTCCCCCTCCTCTCTTTCCAGCTGGAAGAGAGAGCTATGGAGCCCCTTCTAGAGCTTGGTACTTACCAGGTGGTGGGAGGGTGTGGAACCACCCATAGATGTTTCGGGAGCTGGCACAAAAAGTGACCTTTCACTGAGGACATTTACAACAGCAGAGGCCATTTGTGTGTGTATGTGTGTGCCTCTTTGCCTGTTGATTTATGGCGACACCATGAATTTCATAAGGTTTTCTTAGGCAAGGAATGCTCAGAGGTGATTTTGCCAGTTCCTTTCTCTGAAATATAGCCTATAGCGCCGGGTATTTGTTGGTGGCTTCCCATCTAAGGACTAACCAAGGCTGACCCTGCTTAGCTTCCAAGGTCAGATAGGTTCGGGTGCCTTTAGGTTATTTACATATACGATTTTTTAAAAAATCTCATTAATTTTAATCTCATTAAAAATCTCATTACTTAATTGCCAAAAGCTGTGGCAATCCATGTATGCTTTAAATAAGGATTTCATTATAGAAATTTAAACCCAAAGAAGGAGAGAAACAGGAAGAGAGGAGGTAGAAGGTGCAGGAAACACCTGGGACCATAAATGAATGGAAAAGAAGGTCTACAAAAATGTCAAGCTTCCAACTACATCCATTCATGTTGCCCTCAGAATATCATTCATGAGAGTTTGTACATCTAATCACTGAAGAATGGTTTCTCAAAATTAAATCAGATACCATCAGAGACAAAGAGAGTCCAGGATATGTGCCTGCCATCGTAGAGCTATAATAACACAATTAGAAATTAAATTTCATAGACTGGGACAGTATGCTGGAGAGAGGAGAGTCTTTTCTCAACTGGTTTCCCCTTTCAGAAGGCCAGACTGACAAGTTTCAAGATGCATTATAAAGGGCATGAGATAGATAACCAGCAGGAATTAATGTCTAGATCAGTGATTCTCAACCTGTGGGTCCCCAGATGTTTTGGACTTCAGCTCCCAGAAGCCCTGAGCATTGACCATAGTGGTTGGGGCTTCTGGGAGCTGAAGTCCACAAACATCTGGGGACCCACAGGTTGAGAACCACTGGTAGTACCCTAAGTTGTGTGCAGATGTTAGCCACTATTGTGATATGTGGGAGCGGAGAGGTTTATTTTGGTTCAAGCAACAAAATGGTCCAGCAGAGGATCAAAAAAGGAGAAGAAGCCATAGCAGTGGTCTAGAAGGAATTAAAAGCTGAGTCTCATTTTGTTTTCTTAGCTTGTAAAGTGGAAATAACAGTTTGAGGGATCAAGAAAGTTTTCACATGTTATTGCATGTTGAGAATGGTAACCAAAATCATACTTTCCTTGGCAGTTAAAATAAAATTACTACCACACTGAAGCGGAGACAGAATTGTGTAAAATGTACTTCCACCCAAAACTTTACTTTGTGGTCTTTTATAAAGATTACCAAGATGTAGCGGAAAATATCATCACTGTGTTTCTTCAAAAATTTAGATGGAGGAAAACAACGATAAAGTACAACCTTCCATAGTCTGAACAATTCACTATGTTAGGATGTGACCTTCACTAACCCATTTAATTAACCTGGGTTTGTCTACAACCTACCCAGCAGAGTTCAGCTACAATTAGTCCAACTACAACCCTGAATGTGACTTAGCTTTTTGCCCTTCCAAAGTGCTCTGTCACATTTGGCATCATGCTTGCTAAGCAAAGACTCTGAAGCTAAGCTCCAGCTATTGAAGTAAACTTCACTTATTTCACTCGGGTATGCAAGAATAAAGAATTTCAGAAATATATTCCCAGGTGAGAGAGCTTATGAGAAGTTTTGTCCATTTTATTTCCTGAAGATTTTTCATTTCTTTTTCATTTGCATTAAAAACATTGGCTGGCTTTTGCTATTGCAGTAACAGATGCATAACCTAGAGTTATGCATTTGTAAATATTCCACGTTCATGATCCCTCCGTAAGTTACAATTGTAATGCTACTGTCGGTATTGTAACTACCTTCCCAAACGTATTTTGCTGGGCAGCAGCTGATTCAAGAGAAGGAGGTCTGTTCTGTTGATGATCCGATACATGGGTGGATGACATTTCCACCACTCTTGCTAGTGAGAAAGGCTGTGACAACCAGAAGCAGGACCCCTGTTGCACACTCCTGTCTCAGCCTCACCTGCTAGTTGGGGGGAAGTTGGTATTGTCATCCACGGCTTCCTTTTCTTACAGCAGTTGATACCTGGAAAAATAGGCGTCTTCTGGGGGTGGGGGGTCAGGCTAGGAGATGTATACTTAAGTATGTAGACAATCGAGAATACCAGCCATTGTTTTTTGCACACAACAGGAGAGGGGTGCACAGAAAATGTGTTCAATGCATGCCCCACCATTTTCCTCACCATAGCAGTGTGTATGTGTATACGTGTGTAAAACGTAGCAGGTTCTTTTGTATGTGTGAAAACCTTTCCTTTTCTTCTTCCTCTTCTTCTTTGCAAAGAATCATAGAAAATAGAAATAAAAATAAAAATCTTGCGACAATTGGCCTTTTTTTAATGAGTTGTCTTGAAGTGTTGAAAGATCCTCATTGAGGATGAGAATTAAGAGTATGTATTGCATCTCCCACTCCAAACAAAAATCAGGCCAATGAGGCCATAGCAGCTTTCTTAGCATAAAGACAGCTCTTGGTAGGATACCTATTCAAAAGAGAGAGAGTGGAACAATAGAGTTTTCTATAGAGAGTTATTGTATTATTGGCTGAATACATTCAAGTGACAAAAATAAACTGTATCAAGCTACAATTGACCCTGTAGGCTTTAACCCAGTGCATTTAGTGTATTCATAGAATCAGGCATGCAATATTCAGTCTTCTGAAGACTCACCACTATGCACTAGGGTTGTAAATCTGCATGCGTTTTGTTCATTCATGCAAGAACAAATAATTTTAGCAATTTTCCTTCTGTCCCATAACAATATGCTGCATAATTTGCAAGCACTATTCAAAATCCACCGGGGAAAATTTAATTGTGCAAACACACACAGGATTTTCTATACAACAATACAGTGTCTGAGATCCTACCTTTTTATTAATTTAAAATTTAATTTAACTTATGTCCCGCCTTTCTCCCAGTGTGAGATTCAAGGTGACATACAGTGTTTTAAAAACACAATGCAATTAAAGAACCCCTTCACGCAAAAGTTAAAACAGAATTAAACGAAACTTTGATTTTTTTTAAAAAAAACCCTATAAGTTAAAAGCATAAGATAGAGACTGCATTAAAAGGAAATTTTAAATATAATAAAATAAAAACGCTACACCCCCCTCCTGTTAAATGTGTTATTTGCTACTAAAAACCAAATGTGTTCTTAAATAACAAAAAAGGCAGAAAGACAGAGAGGGGACCAACTGGACCTCACAGGGAAGGGGGTTCCACAACTTGGCAGCAGCCCGTAAGAAGGATCTTTCTTTTCCACACCAAACATGCCTGGGATGGTAGTGGGACTGAGAGAAAGGATCATCAGATGTAACTACAATGATGGAGCTCTCTCATTGTAGTTATGTCTGATTATGCCATCCCCAAACCCCACAAACCTACCTTTTCAACCTGGTAGTGCCCCAGCTGAATGATAACCAAGGCCCTGAAGATCAGTGTGTAGGGGGTTTATATTTGTAACGCTCCCCCATTTGTGGGTGCATTGAGAACAGGCAGCTGGAGAGAACCCATGGAGTCCCGGTGCAACTGCTTCTCTCAACACACCCTGCACCCAGAAGGATACTGTAGTTGTAAATTCCCTTTGTCCTTGTGCTAATGGGGCAGTAGAAACTCTTAACCATGTTTTTCTATACTTCCCTACAGCTCTTGTAAGATTGTAAATCCATCTGAGCAGAACTGACATAGCTCTGGTCATCAACAATAGCTAAGATCTTGCCAAACTCAGTACATGGCTTTCTTGGTTGAGCTAACCCAGCTCTAATGTTGTCTTCCTTTTTTCATACTTCCTTTCACTTTACCAAACATTCAAAAAGAACCCTAATTTGGGCTCAGTTATCTGCTGTTCAATATGATTTCCACCAAGGCTAGGCTGGATCTTTGTTCACCCACATCCATTCCCTCAATGTCTCCAAAAAATCATAAAATTGCAAAATCATGATCAGACTATCTTGGATTCACATGAAAAAGAGAAATAGTGCTGAACATCACCAGAATTCAGATGTGTATTTGTAGGTGCTTTCTCTTAAAATAATTCCAAACATGCTTTCTCTGAGCCTCAGCTATTTAAAGCAGACAGTACTGGACTAGACAGACAAATATAGCCTGACCTGATATAAGGCAGCTTCCTGTGTTCCTAATGTATACAGGCCTGGCATTTCTCAAATTGGTCTTGAAGGATCTGAAGATTCAGTCTGTAAGCTATGCAGCCTACACATCACAGAAGAGCTGCTATTAAAGTAGATCTGTATTTATATACATACTCCCTCTATTGACCCCTGTACTGGGAGTTTATAAAAACCTCTGTAGCTCTCTTGTAAAAAGGCAAAATAAAAAGAGTGCTTTCCCTCTCAAATGTGAACGGAGGAATTCTTTTTTAAAGCGCACATCCATACTGTTTGGCCATTTCTGTTTTTCCTGACCTCTGAATTGTTCAGGTCCATCCTCCTTTGACCCAGATTATACAAGCTTTCCTTTATCAAGCAGACTGAATCACTACTCATCCATTTCACCTCTTGATAATGGCTTGCTCTCACAACACATCAGGGGGTCTTTGCAGTCCTTACAGAAGAATCAAGGGCAGGGCAGACAAACCCAGCAGGTATTCAAAAAAAAAAAAAAAAAAAACATGAAGTGATTCCAGTTCATCTTTGTCCAAAGGAAGAAGATGCTCTTCCATCCTTCTAAACTTGGTTAATAAGAATAGGGGGGCTAAAGGAGGAAGATTGAACAGGTGAAAAAATCTAGCTGAGGAGTTCTGAGCAAGATGTTTTAGGATAGAGCTGCAAAGCAGCTGTGACAAGGAGACTTGGACTTGAACTAGATGACAACTGAAACATATTGTATACCTCCTGTAGGTGCTTTAGGCCTTCAACATTTGTCAGCTCTGATGTGAACTGAGAATACCTCTTCGGCTTAAGCCTATCTCAGAACATAGTTGTACTCTGGATTTCATGCTTCTCTTAATTTTGCAATGTAGTTATCAGCTTTTTTTTTTAAAAAAAATATCAATGATGGATGAGGGAAAGATGAAGCTGGATTACATCCTGAGGTTGAAGATTGAGGATTTCCTGGAAAGGCATCTCCAAACTCAGGTCTTCAAGGTGAGCCTGGCCAAGTCTATCCACCATGAGCAAATGTTAATCTGCCAAAAACATATCCGTGTAACAAAAGAAGTAGTGAACATCCCTTCTTTCATTGTTCACCTGGAGTCTCAAAAGCATATTGACCTCTCTCTCCACTCACCATATCGTGGTGGCCAACCAGGTCAGGTCAAGAAGAAGAATGCCAAGAAGGGTCAGAGTGGTGACGGTGGTGGGAATGATGAAGAGGAGGATTAAGCTATGAGGTGCATCTTCTGGTAACTACACAGACTGGTGGGGAATACAGACTGCTCTACTGTAACATTACACAATAAAAATATTTGTGGACTTTTTAAAAAAAGGATCAAAATGCATTTGAACTTCCAAAATGGATGTCCAGGGAAATGGTCAGAAAAAAATAACTCTTAAAAAAGAAAAGAAAAGGAGAGAAAAACTACAGTTAACAGAATTTCCCATCCAACATGGCCACTGGGAAAGATGTGCTACCTGCACAAATGACTATTAAATGACATCTCCAAGATCAGATGAACTGTATACAAGGATCATAATCTGGATATAATCTCAAAACCTTTGCCTACAATCTTTGAAAATCCTCAGAGAACAGGTAAGATCACTGAAGAGGTAGAGTTGGACACCAAACTGAGAGGGTTCGTTAATATCTCAGGAGACCAAGTCAAGCTTCAAGATTAAGCTAATAGTTTGGAGAGCTGGGCTAATCAAACTAAAAAAAAAGATGAATTTCAATAGCGGAAAAAAAAGCAAAGCACTATACTTAGGAAGGAAAAATCAAATGCACAGATATAAAATGGGTGACACTTGCTTTGACAGTAGGAGTTAAAAAGATCATTTTGGTAGACTACAAGCTTAACATGAGCCAACAGTGTTATCGCCAGAAAAAAAAAATACATAAAAAGCCAGTGCAAAACAGGTTACATCAATAGGAACAAAGTGTCTAAATCAAGCAACCTAATAGAATCCCTTTATCCTACTTTGGTCAGATTTCACCTAGAAGACTGTGTCCACTCCTGATTGCTACAGTTTAGAAACCATATTGAGAAGCTGGAACATGTCCAGAGGAGGGCAATGAAGATGGGAAAGGCCTGGAGGCCAAACCCTATGAAGAAACAATGAGAGAGAGCTGAGTGTTTTTATCATGAAGATGAGAAGATATATGCATTTGCAAATATCTGAACACTGTCATATGGAAGGTATATTGGGTTTGTTTTCTGCTGCTCCAGGAGAGTAGGACCTTAACTAATGGGTTCAAATTGCTTTTTTAAAAAGATTAAACTAATTATTAGAGGGGGAAAATTTTAGGAGCTTTTGAAGAGTGGAACAGACTCCTTGGAAGGTGGTCAACTATCTTTTCTTGGAGTTTTTTGTACCCATGTTGGAAACTCATATCTCAGGGTTCTTTCACAGTGGATTCCTGAACTGGAACGGATTGGGCTACTTGGCCCCTGAGGTCTCTTCTAACTCTATAATTTGATGATTTTTTTAAAAAAATTCTATGATTCCAGGACTTGCTAATCAAATCAGTAAGTGTGTTCAAGGAAGCACATAAACCATTACTCCCCATATTTTCCTTCCCTTTCTCTTTCTTACATAGGCCTCCTATCTCTTCTCCCGTCATCTCTAGTCATCTTCTCCCTCCCTTTTTCCCCCTTCTCTGGTCAAAGACTCAAAGAAAGAAGTGCATCATATCCCACTGGGAGGAGACTGGAAACAAAGATCTGTCAATTTCGAAGAAATTTCTTTCGAGTTTCTCTTTCTCTCCGTTGTTTTGTTTCTATGTCTGTCTGCATCAAATCTTTAAAAGAAAATGCTACCATTAATAATACATAGCTTGGTTCATTTTCAGTGTTCTCCATCATCCAAAAAAGGTACAGTATTGAAAATGGGGTGAAAAACTTGTATATCTCACACCTTGTTTTTCACAAGTGGTTTGGTAATGAGCTCTTATTTTGTACTTCCTCTGTCCCTCTCCCAAGAATCAAGATGTTTGTTTGGAAATTTCATTCATACAACAGCTTTCGGTGGCAGCAAAAATCCCTGGGTATTTTACCCAGCTATGAATCTATCTTCAGTGCTTCCTAGCATAATCTCCATACACACATGAATCTGTATACAAAACCTACATCTCTTTCATATTATTTCACCATTTTTAAAAAGCAGGCAGGCAGGCAGGCAGGAAGGCAGGCAGGCAGGAGGAGTCTAGTTACAATTCATTCACCAAATCCACAGGTCTTTTTCTTTCTTTCCTTCTGTCCATCTTATTTTACAACAGCAATTAAGGTATAATAAAAATGAGAAGATTTTTACACATAGAACCCATGAACATCCACTTGCTAGGATTCACCCACAGTGATTTTGTTTTTTCAAATAATTTTTATTGGTTTTATATATTATACCCACTGTGATTAAGGGGAGTCATCGGAGAACTAGGTAAGGTAAGCTATTATTGAGTTTTAGACTACAGGTGATGTTCCAAAGATAATTAACATTTATCAGTGATTAATTTGCCAGGTTTGCAACCTTCTCTTTTGAAAAACAAGAATACTCAAACAGCTTTTATAAAAGAGCAGCATAACATTTTCATTAAGAACCTTATACTTCATATGTTAAAACCAGGAAAGAAATTTTTCTATAAGGCAGATGGGTTAACATCCCTCCTTTGAGCATTTGCCAGACCTCAAAGGCTTTTGCAAGTATTCTCATGTATAATGACAATCAGAGGAAACCCTGCTGTGCAGCCAATCATTAGGAGATTAAACATTATTTGAGTTTGGAAAAATTACAGTTTTTGACTACTTTCAGAATACCATGACCTCTGGCTGGAGTCAGATCCTAGAACACTGTCCAAAGGTGCATTATGTATGCACTAAGTAGTGGGCTTTTTTTTTTTCCTGTGATGACACATTGACTTCAGAATTCTCCCCAAAAAGGAATACCTGACACTGTACTCCCTTCAACCTCAGATTAAAATCTTTGTATTTTCCCAGGCATTTTAAAATATTGCATAAGAAGTTGGTTGGATCATTCTATATTTCTCCCTGGCTATGATTCTGAATTGGGAGACATAGCAAAAACTTCCATATAACTGGAACTATGACACACCTTCCTCTCAACCCTCCAAAACCCACCTATGAGCTTCCACAAGTCCCCCCACATCACATGGTCATTCACTGTCCAATGGACAACAGAGGGGTGTCAGAGCAGCATCAAGCTGTATTCTTTCAGCTGGAGGCACAAGAACAGGCCCCCTCCAGAACTTTCTTAGAGTCCTTCAAAGGTCACAGACGGTGGTATCACTGCTGTTCATCTAGCTATAGGAACACAGCTGAACACTGTTCCACTAACCACAACAACCACCAAGATACGGCCTTGCTTGGGGGAGGTGCAGCAGCTTAAAAGATGGGTTTGGAGGGAGTTTGTTTGTTTCATGGTCAGTAGACAATTTTGTCCTTCCTCATATCCAAAAAGTGACTCAAAGAAGTTGGACTCATACTTTCATAAGTGACTTATAAGGATGCCAGCCTACATTGAATATGGCATATTCAGACAAAAGTTCAATTTAATAAATTCTCTGAACAACAACAACAAAAAAGGAAACAAGGTCTGTGTGTGTGTGTGTGTAAACATTAGCAAAATCCAAACCATCTCCCCGCACCCTCTGCTTCACAAACTATAGAATAGGCAAAGCTTACAGAAGCTCCTTTTTGGGCCAACAATTCCTTCAGTCACCCGATCAGCATGGTCAGTGGATGGGGAATTTGGAAAGTTGTAGTGCAAAGAAGAAAAATGTCCCTAGCTCTGAGAAGAGATGAGCCCCTTAACTTACTTTCCAAAGGGATAAGGGAACCAGTGGCAGAAGGGAAGAGAACTAATCTCACTCAGCAGGCAGGTATCTGGCTGTCTCCTGATTCCTAGTTGATTCACATTTCTCCTCATCCCTGCACATCCAATTTCTGTACAGATTTTCACAAAGATCTGTGCACATTTTTCCAAGACATGCATTTTGTGTTCGGCCCACTTAGCAGCATGCTTTCAAGTCAACTTATGGTGGCCCCTTACTGTCCTAGGGTTACACTGGCCTATAATTTACAGAAGAAGAAGTGTGACATATTAGGAGGCAAAAAAATATGGTGGTTCTTTCTAATGATGTGAAACCATACGATATGTGCGTACTTTCCCTGCGACTCTTGCAGATCCCAAATTGGGTACCTTTGTCAAAAAGTTGAGTTAATTTGATTTTTTCCCCCTATCTCTTGTGTCACGACACTTCAGCAAGTCCTCCCTGGTGGGGGTGCCTTCTCCTTCGGCCGCAACAGCCTCTACCAAGTAAGAGACCCCTCAGCGGTGGCCTGTCAGCACCAACTATGGCTCTGGCGGAGGGAGCAACACCTTGCCACTGCCAATTAGGGCCTGAGCATCTCAGCCGCTATCTGGTTCTAGTCCTAATCAGCTGCCTGTCCTTATCAATAATTAGCTGGAGGCAAGGGAAGAAAAATGCCAGGTTACAAGCTAATATTTCGCACACACTGTACTGTCATGAATCATACTGCCTCCAAATCTGCTATCGCTAATAATAAATGTGGATAGAACAATTACCACTGCTAAAATAACTCCACACATGCTATTTAGAGAGAGGCCTCTATTTGTGTTGTTATTTCACTGTCACTCTGCAACTTCATTTTAAAGAGGGAAGTGGATGGGCCAGGACTCACACTTGGGAGGGAGAACTTGCAGGTCAGGGCTGATAAAGGCATTCACTGAACCTAATATCATGTTTTCTCCTCAGTGTTGGCTGCCTAGATGTTGCAGACCCACTCCTGTTCCATCTGATTAGCACCTCTGGAAATTTATTTGTCTTCTGACCTTCCCCTTTCCTTCTCTCTCTCTCTCTCTCTATGTCTGTGGGGGGGAACGTGTGTAAAAACTAAGGGATGGAATTCAACAGAGAAATAATGGTGATGCCAGAAATGCCACCTATTTTTGGCATGAACTCTACCCACCACTGTCAGCAACTCAGAGCTTGGAAAAGTTGCTTTTGAGACTACAGGTCTTTTCGTCCTACACTGTTATAGTGCTATTATTGCACTTTCAACAACCTATGGATTCCTTGGGTTTGCAGTTTAGAATTCTCAGCCAGAGAGCTCTTTGGCTCCAGTAAGCAATAAAACTCAGAATTCCACAGGACGTTGAAAGTAGAATAATAGCACTATAACAGTGTAGGATGGAAAGGCCCTACAACTCTTAGACTCTCACAGTCATACTGAGACACTGATCACGCTTACTGGGGTATTCTGGAACTTATAGTCCAAAAGTAACTTTTCCACTCTTGGCTACAGTCCCCTATTGGCTCTTCTCATGGATCAATTTGCTCATATACTCAGGCAATGTTGAGAGTGACAATGAGGAAACATTACAATGGAATATTTTGTATGTATTATTAGTGCATGCATGCACACACAAACAACTACATAAATAAATGAATACAGTGGGTTGTTTGGAACTCTAAGCTAAGGAAGAGAATTTGGGTGATAATAACTCCAGAAGGATTCAGGTAAAAAAAACCCAAAGGGGATTATAAATCTCTTTGAGATTAACTGTACTAATGTTATGGAGTTGCTAGTGAATCTCCTCCTTGGCCCAAGGTGAATGCTTCAAGTGGAGTTTCAAGAGAAAGTAAAATAATGTTGACAACCAATTTTAAGCCCTAGTTTTTGTCCTCAGAAACCCCTGATGCAGTGATATGCCTTTGTGTGAACCACAAGAAACCAGACAACACCACACATGCAGCCCAGTTGCTGAGTATGAGAGAGAAGCAGCCATAAATCTAACATGGAAAGTCCACATTGGGCAAGAAGTCATGATACATACTGCTGGGAAATGCCATCATGGAGGAAATTATTAACTGAACGGATAGGTGGGCTTCCTTGTCCAGACTAGTGATACAGTAGACGTTAGGTTGGTAAATAAGAGGAGATTAATTTAGGAGTTAATTTAGAAGACATGCACTCTAGACAAACAGTTAATTAAAAAGGTGAAACAATCTCATGTTACTAAGCATTCCATCCTCTCATTACAACAACTGCCATCTGGGTCTTCTCTTTCAAATTCTGCTATGACCATCCCATCTGACTACTATATCACTTCTATAAATGAAGGCACAAAATATTACGTACCAGAATTTGTTCATTTTCCATTTCCCTTATAGTCTCTTTTACAAAACTGAACACCATTAACTGAAACCCTTGAATGATTGGGTGGGAAGGTGGTTCATAAATGTTTGTCTGTGTTAATTTAGCACCACCACCAACAAGGAACAGAAAACAGTGGCTGATCGCAGGATTTTGACACTGTGGAGTTGCAAGAAGTCCTATGGCCTCTATCAAGCTCTTACAGCAATTTCCCAGTTACTGCATGATGACAGATTCCACAAAATTCCTACAAGGTTCAATTTGCCCTAGAAGTGAACTGACAATCTAGAGACTGCATTCTGCTGCCAGCAAGGGATGGCCACCTCCCCTTCTCAGTCCTATACTATTTTCATTCTCCTCTCTTCAGACAAACAACTTAAATACGCAAGCGAGTCAACTCTACCGCTGGGAAGATTGCCATGCAGGCGGGGGCCCAGCCCAGGAATGCCAAATCCTGCCGTTCATACAGATGCTGTTGTTGTGGGAAATGCTTCCTACTCCGCTGAAGATGGAATATGCCAAATCTGTGGGGAGCAGAGGAAGGTTACCAAGAAACTAGAGTGAAGCTAAGTTGCTCCAAACTGTTCTTGGTACGATGTCAAATCAGAGCTGTTAATTGGTGTGAGAGCAACTGAAGGCAACCTGTCGTCTGCAGACTAAACTGCCACCAGGCTCAGAGCAAGCTAATTCCCACCTCAGGAAAGAGTTCTTTCATTTCATTTCACTGTGTGCAGAGGAGATCCAAGATGGAGCACAAAGGGTCATATCTTATTGATGGCTATTCATGCAACATAAGCCTTTTGTTGCTTAAAAATCTGGATCACACCCACACACTAATTTCAGAGTCAGCATTCTACTTCTGTAGTGTCTGCATCCACGGCTTTTTTGAAATGTCCTTATTCCAGGTTGTTCTGCTTTGTTTTGTTTTTCCTGATATGTTCCAATCATGGCGCAATCCCTCCAGTTTTTGATATAATTCTTCCATGATTTGATCTCATACTTCCACAAGTGCTATTATGCATACATGGCAGTGACAGAAAGGCACACTCCTTGAATGCTGGATGTTTTCATATTGTTGTTAGAATAAACATTTGGGTAGCTTAAGCTTTATTATACCTATAGAATAAAGCAACTAAGGAATCCAGAAAGTATTGAAACATTCTGTGACTATGGGCTGGCATCCTGCTAGTGACTTACACACATGTGGAGTGCAACTTATGCGCCTGAAACATCCCATTCTGGATGTAAAACAGAGGGCTATTCTCTTGCTCTTGATCTCTAGGGTCGCAGCCCAGTGCTCAAACCACTAGTGGCGTAGCTAGAGCTTTTGCCGCCTGGTGGTGGTCCCTGAATTTGCTGCCTGGGGGGTGGTCCTTGAGTTTGCTGCTCTTCTTAGAGGAGGGCGGACCTATCCAAAATATCAAATAAAAACTGCTTGATTGGCATTGGCTCTGGGCATTTGTGCTCATAGGGGGTGCTCTGCACGTGCTCAGAGACATACCAGCATTCCTGTGGTGGCATGCGCCCTCTCTCTCTCTCTCCCCCCACTCCCTCCTCAGAAGATTGGCTGGGCTGGGCTCATCCCCAGTCTCGAAGGTGGGGTGGAGGGGAAGGTGTGCACCTCTCCCCACCTCCGCAGGGCCCCTCCTCTCTTCTCCTCCTTTTCTCCCTCCCTCCTTCTCTGCCCAACCCAGAGGTGTGTCAGTGTCAGTGCTGCTGCTTTGGCTGGAAAAAGGTTTCACTCCAGATTGAGAGGGAGGAGAGGATGGGGAGGAGACAGCCCCCTTTCCCAGAGTGGTACGCCCCTCCAGCAGACCTCTCTGGGAGGCTCTAGTGCTCATCTAGTCACTGGACATCTGCCAGCATGTGGAGGGTGGCCCGGTGCCACCCGCAAAATCATGCCGCCTGGGGATCTTCCTCCCATCCCCCCTCGGTACACCACTGCAACCCAGTACACCCCCACTGGATCTTGACAAACAGTTTAATTGTATTTTAACTTTTCCACCCTGTCTCCCTTTTTAAAGTCTTGGTTTAAGCCACTTTGGGTGTCATGTCAAGAGAAAGGTGGGATAAAAATAAAATAAAATTCAATACTTGGGGATACAACTGCTGCTGAGCGTCCCAGAGGCAATAATGTTGGATTCATCAAAAACAGCCCCAGTGAAAACAATAAGCCTGGCTGCAACAAATCCATTCTCAGTGTTAATGCACCCAGAAAAGTATCAGTTAAGATTTCTGCACTAGACTGTTATAGTGCTATTATTCCACTTTCAACATCCTGTGGAATCCTGGGGTTTGCAGTTTAGGGAGGGCCTTTGATTCCACAGGATGTTGAAAATGGAATAATAGCACTATAACAGTCTAGTGCAGAAATGGCTTTAGTTATTAAGTCTTAAAATTATTGGCGGTGTGAGCCCTTCACACCTGAGAGATTAACTGCACCACCGCAAAGATCAACCTAGACTGTATCACTGGATACCACTTGCTATTCACATCTGGAGCCTGCAGTGACACAGTTTGGGAGGTGGGGAGAGGAAAAAGCTTCAGAACTCAATTCTTCAGCGTATGTATGATATTCTTCACTTGTGAATAATCAGAAGAGATCCAAGTCCTTTTGGTGTTTAACTGTAGCATGCTTGCTACTTAACTCCAAGATATAAAACCACTTTTCCTGAGAGGAGCTTGCTCCTCAGCAGTGACCATCAAATGATGCAAAGTGGTCTCATACATTTTTAAATCCCAACATCCATTATTCCTACATGTTTTGCTAAAATCGTTTCAGACAGTCAAGGCCAAACTATATAGGATGGGTGATGCAGTGTGACTCATCTTGCAGCTGCGGGTAAATTAAAAGGAGAATATACAATATAGAGAAAAGACTCCCTTGACATACATCTTAATGACAATTTTTCATTATTCAGCACTGTGGCTAGAAGCCTCTGCCAACAATATATACTTGAAAAACAAATGCTGTTTGAACACCTTATCATCTTCAACATTAGTAACCTTTGCTAGAAATTAAGCATTGCTGAGGGGTTTTTTTTTAATGAAGAGTATCAACTTCAGCTAAGGATATACAGATCTGCCAGCTTCCTTCTTGTTGACTTTCTCATATTCCTGCCAACATTCTGATTGCATCTTTGTCCTACATCAGATTGTGATGCACAATTTGCACAGCAAATTGCATGTATTTGTATGTGTGCATAGTTTTTTTAAAGAAAGTATGCATGCATTCCATACCCAAAATCCAGTTGTTAGCCTTAAGCAGAATCTTAACTAAAGGAAACCTACTGAATCAATACATTTATCAACATTTATATAAGTTTCATTGATTCATTGGGTCAAGTCTAGTTCAGGCAATTATAGGTGAGCCTGTGGATTTTTCAATTGATGTGTGCAATTTTGAATGGTATGCATTTTAGTTATAAACTTTTTGGAGAATGACTCAAATGATTGGCACATTTTCTTTTTACTGAAAAGCACCAGAAGTTCCAGCAATGGAATGGTTGCAGTCCCATGTCATAGTAGTTCTAACATGAACACTCTTACTAGGCTGAACCATATAACAACCCTGCAACATCCCCATAGCCAGATACAGAATTATTCTAAAGCCCTGGAGTTCTGTGAACGGTCCTTGGGATGTCTCAGTACTGCTGCTATTATTTTGCATCTCGCTACAGGGACATTGCCAGACACTTCTTCAATCCTGTCAAAAACCCGCCAGAGGCATTCGTGCCATCACTAGAAAAAACTCACATCCGAAACTAGTCAGCAGTCTAACAGTCTTTATTGCGGGTAGTAAATCAAGTTAAGACAATTAAGTCACAGCGAAACGAGCCATCTCTAACAGAGCAGACAAAAAAAAGGAATAAGGAAACAGCCTGTTCAGAAGCCATGTTTTAAGTACACATGTACAATAACAAGGAGCCTTTCAAAGCCATAACATATGAACACAGCTGCATGTTCCAGACAGCCTGATTACATACAGCATTCTCATGGGAAACTCTATCCTGCTGGCCTAAACAAATCCTACAAGCGGTTTTGCTTTCTCACCCACTGGCGGTGGGAAATGTGAAGCAAGGAGTCCACAATACTCCTCTACATTGTGACACTCCCCTACTCCTTGCGTAACTTTTTCAGCCACTATGCACTGGAGACTCCATCAACCCCAGCTTGCTAACGAGTTGACCAAATGCATCAGCAGGAAGTGGCTTAGTAAACATATCAGCTAAGTTTTCTTCTGAAGACACATAGGTAAGAGACACTTTCCCTTCTCGTACACACTGTTTCACATTGTGAAATTTGATGTCAATGTGCTTTGATCGAGAAGAAACCCGGTCAGATACTGCCATCTGAATACAGGCTTGTGAATCACAACATATTTGTATTGGCATTGGCACAGACACACGCAGGTCTTGTAGTAACTGCAAAAACCAAACCAACTCAGTACAGAGTGCAGATAGACTCGCAAATTCTGCCTCTGCAGTGGACAAAGCAAGACAAGATTGTTTTTTAGACTTCCAGTCGATTACCACACCACTGTATCTGATAACACAACCAGATGTGCTTTTACGGTCTAAAGTATCCTCAGCGAAGTCACTATCTGATGAACAGACAAGATTAGGAATCTGATCAGGAAAAATGCTTAGGCAGTAATCAAGGGAACCTTTCAGGTACCTTAGTACCCTTTTCACACCCTGCCAATGATACTGGGTCAGCTTAGCACACGCTCTGCCCAAAATGTTGACACTTAGTGCAATGTCAGGCCGGCTGGTGCCACCTAAGTACAAAAGGCTCCCAATGACAGATAGATACAAGTGTATATCTGGAAATAATTCCTCACAGACGTTTTTCAAGAAACCTGGCACCATAGGCGTTTGCACCGGTTTGCAGTCAGACATTTGACACAATTCTAACAACTTCACAATTTTTTGTTTCTGACACAGCAGAACACTGTTTTGTGTAACAGTGACCCCTCCACTTTCATGAGGGTTCAGGGCACAGAACCCTCGTAGAAATGGAAAAATCGTGAATAACTCCCCCACCACAATCCTCTTCCCATCCCTTCCGGATATCTCCCCTGCCATTCCCTTGCTTTTTGTGCGCCGGGACTGGAAGCAAAGGGATGGGAGGGGGAGCTACAGATGAGAGAAAGAAAGTGTGAGAGATCCATTTTCTTGCCTTTTGTCTGGGTGCTTGTCTCCCTTTTCTGTACCTTGGAAAACACAAGAGAATGGGAGGAGGAGAACAGGGGGAAGGCAACACACACACACTTCGTGAATAATCAAATTCACAAAGATCAAACCTGCGAATGTGGAGGGAGGACTGTATTTTATATTTCATCACCATATCCGGTTTGGAATTTTTGAACCTCAGTGGTATATATATTTCTATGTGTGGACTGAGGGGATGGGGAGAGGCATTTTCTCAACTATTTGGGGACTGGTGCCATTGTAATCTATTTTTTTTTCTAAATTCCTCTGATTAATATACCTAAGAATTTTCATTTGATTGCATGTTAACAGAATATATATTATTATAATAGCAACAGATACTATTAAAATCCAAGAGCTATGGGTTAAGAGAAATTCCCAGCATGGGAATTCTAGGTCAAATTAAGCCAAATTAAGTCTGTCCCAGGGTGTAATAACCTGCAAGATGCCCAAGCATTACAAATAGATAATTCTGTTTCTAAACAAAAATTCTGCTTTTGTTTCCAGGTCCAAATCTACATATGAAATGCCTGTCTTTTCAAACATTCTGCATCCTTCAAAGCAATGTTGCTGAGGCAGAGGGAAGTCCTTTACTCTCCCATGTAGTACCTTACAGTACAATTCCTCACTGTGGATTATTTGTGCAAATGGCTGGCTCCCTCCATAAATATGAGATTTTAGACCTGGGCCTCTCCAGCTGGAAGGATGGGGGAGAGAATAAAACTATAGGTGGACAGCTTTAATTAACTCCACATCCATTGTACCAAGGAAGCTCTAACAAGGTGAAAAATATCTTGTTATTGTCAAGGCTCCTGAAAGTTAACAAAACCGTTCCCAAGGATTCTCTTTGAAGTTGGACCGTGTGGGCCCGCTGCAGGGCACACCTAAGTAGAAATAAACCCACCCAAACAGCGGGAGCAGAGATGCTTCAAACACAGATACATTACAGGAATAATAGAAAAGAGTAGACAAAAGGGAGGTGGAAGAGGCGGGGGATGATAGTACAAGAAAAGAGGGGCATTGTGGGTAACAAGGAAGCCTATTGCTAGACGTAACTGGATCATTCACTTTCCCCCTTCCTTTCCTGGCTAATGTTTGGTTTCCATTGTAAAAAACTGCAAAAGATCTCTTTATGAGATGGGGCCGCCTCAGAAAGACTAATGCAGCATACGTCACAAATGTAAGATGCTCCTAGCCAAGAGAAAGATAGAGCTAAGATTGTTCAGCCCTTCTCCAAGAAATATCTCTGCTCTTATTTTAACTTACCTTCCTCTACCCCCTCTGTCATCTACCTCATCTTTCCTCAAAATTTTTCAGAGCAAGAACCTGCAAATGCATCCAAAAATCTTTGCTTTAGACAAATTTCATTGGTGGTAACAGCATGCCCTTCAACATTTCACAGAGGAAAACAAGGGCATGTGTGACTAAGCAAATTAGAGCATAGTCAAGATGCCAAAAGTTATTAATGTGAAAGAAAAGACAAGCTAGGAATGGTTGCAGCAGCATGCTTCTGCCTGTGTCTCCTGGGAAGACTCCACTTTGCTAAGTTAACTGAGTACAACTGCTTTTGCACTTTGAATTTATTTTGCTGCAACTGAAGTAAACTGAGGACAAAGGGGAAAATGTGAAGATAGACAAACTGGGATATTTTAAAAGCAACTGAAAAAGTAAAGCAGCCCAAATTAATCATGACTATCCCTGCCATATCAATAAAGTTGGAGGGTTTGTAACAATGTGTTGGCGGCAGCAGCAGCAATATTGCTTGCAGATGTTGGCTGAGATCCTACATCACAGTGATGGATTGTAAAATTCCACCAAACTTAGTTAAGTTTCACTCACACTCAACCCTGGACACTCAAAACCATTCAATGGTTTAGAGGATGACAGAAGACACAGGAGAAACACCTGACTGCAGAAAGATGCTCCTGGATCTCTGGAGATAGCTGAGAAGGTCTTGGACGATGTATTTTTCTTCCCGTAATGTGTTTTTCTTCCCGAAAGTGGTTTTTCTTCCCGTAAGTTGTCTTCTTCCATCCTCCCCAGGCCGTTGAATGGCTATGGGGTAAGCCACTGAGTCAGAGATCAGGTTGGTAGCTTGGCAAGTGAGTTGTAGTAGACGGTGCTGAATTTCTCCAACTGCTATGAGCACAAAGGTGCATACACATACACACCAAGTGTTATCTTGCTAACAGGATACTAGCCATTACTTTGGGGATAGGCTATAATTCCTTGTTTACTGCACAGAATTCAAAGGACATTTGGAAGTTCCTCCATGGGGAAACATTTCTGGATTCTTAAAGGAAGCCCCATGTGATTGTGAGATGATGACTTGTCATTTCTCAGAGCTGTTCTGCACATCCCTAAATCCATGGATGGTGGGTCTTATATTGCCTGCCTTTCTGCAGCTGTGGTTGGGGTGCCAGCTGTGCCCTGTCATAGGGAAAACCAATTTGGTCACAGTGACTCATGCCTTAATTACTTCCTGATCAGATTATTGTGCTGTTCTGTGGATTGGCCTGCCCTTGAAGCGTTCAGGAATGACAGCTAGTGCAAATAGTAGCAGCTAGAACATCGTCTGGAGTGTGCTTTAGAGACCACATAGCACTGATCTTGTATTAAGTGTACTAGCTTCCAGTTGGCTCCTAAACTCATCTCAGAGTGCTGGTTTGTCATTTTAAAATCACCACCACTGTGGATAAAGCTATAATTATTGCTAGGACACAAAGGCAGGCTGCTTTGAAGGTTGACAGATCCACTCTCTGCCTTCAGGAGAAGTGGCTGAATAATCCCATTCTTCACGGTGGAGAGAGGCAGCCCATTATGCGCACTCCACCCATCCCCTCACTTGTCTTGTAGAATGTGGTTGAAGAAGGGCGTAGAACACCGACTCTAGCAGAAATGCCATAAGCAGACTCCTGAGGTCAAGACAAGAACAAAGACTGTATTGCTCTATCAGGAGGGATGAAATTCTTCAATTACAGCCAACAGAGACAGGCCTTTATTGGCTCACCGTTCTAGCTAACTGGAAAAAAGAAAGTAAAAGCAGCTAGTCATGCAGAGAGATGGAGGGCAACCTTTCTCTGGGGTTCGTACCCTGGTCTCATGAGCGTCTTTAGCATTTACTCCCCCACTGCCCATGGTACCAGCTCTTGTAGTCTAGAGTATAGGCACTCTAAGGTATAAGGCTTTATTTTCCTTTATTCCATAGATGGCAAAATGCCATGGAAATATATGCACCTTTATTGGTATTTTTCCCCTTTCTTTGCTTCTTCCTTGCACATGTTCACACTCTTCTACCTATTGTGCGCCCTCCTGCTCCCTGTGCATAACTACTGACAGAATGGGGACAACTTTCTTCAAATGGTAGCAGTAGGTTTTTTAATTTTTTTAAGGAGGTTAGGGTGGGGCAAGAAGGCACAAATGGGGAAAAACTGACAAGAAAGAAGAAACAAATAGGCTACATTAATTAGATCTCAGAAGTCAGTAACTTTTGGTTAGTGAACAGACATTAACCCATTCCTTTGGCTAAGCAAAGGAAAAGTCTTATTTCAGTGTGAAGAAACGTCTGTGCACCTGAGGAGAACTGGAGCAGCAAAATGTGCTTCCCTGCACATGAACTCACAGTTCAAGTGAACCAATCACACTCTGGAAATGCACTGGAAATTAAGGCAGCATATAAGGCTTGCTCAAATCTGCAGCAGAGGAGAACTGGAACAGAGGTGGACTAAAGGACATTTTTCATGGAAAGGGGAAGAATTCTTATGTGGGGACATATTTCTGCTCCTTGTAACTGAACCCCTGGTCCAAATGCAAGTAGATGTGCTGATCTATAGCAACAAACAAATTCAAGGAGTGTTCATTTCCACCAGTCATTGGTCTTTTGTAAAGCTAATGGGTTGCAATTACACACTGTTGATGCTCCATTGCTCTTGTGTAGTTACTCTTCAGAAAACAGAAATGTAGACAGACTGCTGAAATGACTGTTCCACCACTTCTTGTCTGAAAGCTCCACTTTCTTGTTTGAAAGCTCCACTGAAAGTTTTATGTCCTTGTCTTTGACCCCTCCAACAACAAACAAACAAATGCCAACATTTGCCCAAAATTATCTTGCACAAAAGGGGGAGGATGAGGATATTAGGATTGGCCCTGATTTATAGATGCTGAATACATTAATTTTGGGGACTGCAACTACAAGAATCCCCAGCAAGTATGTTAGGCAGACTGTGGTAATGGGTAAGGTAACATAGTCCATCTCTTGAGCGTTATGAAGTGTAAGGTTCTAGAACTAATACTGCTGGCCAAGATTTGTGCCAGGTGCCAGGTTGCCTGGGTGCTTAAAAAGATATTTCTCCCCTTCTTGGGGCTGCTAGGACTGCCGACTATCTAATTACCACAGCCCACCTCACCAAAGATGAGTGTTACTGCTTAGCAAACTGAAATATTTTTTTTGTGATTGCTAGGAGTGAAATCTACATCAACAATGGAGCACATCAAATGGAGATGGCACGTTTGACAGAGGCTTTTAAGAAGCTGGTTTTCTTACCTGAGAGAAAAAAATAATCCAACTTAACAATATTTATACACAACCGTCTAACCAAGCGATGCAGACAAAAGGTCGATTTTAGTGGCAGTTACTGTCATCTACCTGAGCCACATCTTAACTCGGTGATGAACACGCACCTGACTATGCTTACAAAACATGCTCATTGCAAGAGGGAAGGGAGCACTGGTTTTATGCAAAATCACCAGCAAAGAAGAGCAGGGGTAAGGCAGGAGAGAGGTACAAGCGGGAGATGGATTAAACAGATATTGGCTATTTCATTATCCAAACGCTTCACTTAAAAAGCAAAACAACCCAGAGATTCATTAAAAGAAACACTCAGCCATCCAAGCCCTGCAGGAGGCATGCCATTCACTAATAAGTAATTGTGGAGCTGGGCTCCTGCCACCTAAGCGGGTAAAAGAACCCTTAATAATCACTCTTCATTTGACTAATGACAGCCCCTTGGCTAGTAAGGAGCAAATCACAAGCACCAAGAAGAGACCTTCAGGCTGCTGCCTGGGCTAGATTCAGGAGAATAAATCTATCCAACAGCTATCCACCCACCCACCCACCCACCCACCCACTCGCCTGCTTTTGCTTCTATATGCAAGACCCCAACAAGTGCCTCCAGCTGCGAGGGCTGGGAAACAATAGGAGTATCAAGACTCCTCCATTTAATAAGATTGTTCTTCCTCCAACCCCCACCTCTAGCAGCCTTGATCCCAGATTGGAGCACATTCTTCAGACTCTGCAATGTACAATTAGCCAAGATGAGTGTACCACTCCAATTAAAATCCTTTCCACTAAGGGCTGCCTTTTTATTTTCTCATCCATCACTTCCCATCCATATCTCCTCTTGGCTTGCAGCTCAGCAGGAGAAGAAAGCATCCAATTAGCTTGGTATTACTGCTGAGCTGCCACTGGGAAGAGGGTATGCTTTACACCAGGAGGGATATCTTCCATGCCAGCAATGGTGTGTGTGTGTGTTTGTGCATGTGCGCGCACAGAACCTGAATGGGTGGTAACCATGTGAATATGGGGAAGCAGTCTTATAACAGGACATCTAAGTAGGCTTGGAAAAAAGGGAGCTCTTGGGGAGACATTAAGTCTTCCTTTGTAGTTTCCTCTCCTTCTGGCCTGTATTCAGATGTAATTCTGAATGAATTGTGATTCAGGAGTGACCATTTAGCAAAATGAATTCCAATCAGGTTAAACGTAAGTTGGGAAAAGTGTAATGCATAAATATAGGATGGGTGATAACAGTACATGTGAAAAAGATCCAGGTGTCTTCGTAAACCAGAAACTAAATATGAGCCAATAGTATGATGCAGCAGCCAAAAATGCCAATGCAGTTTTAGGCTGCATCGACATGAATAGTGTCCAGATTAGGGATTTAACTCTTCGCTAAATTTCTTCTCAAAGGCAGCAATGAGTAATTTCATCAATTTTCTTCCGATTGGGAGAAAGTCTTTGAAAACAATGAAGTTTTTGAAAGCTATTCACAGTCTGGGACTTATTCTGTGCAAAAAATCCACATGTGCTTGTTCTGTGCAAATAATAGCATTTTCAGCACAGGAAACAGCATTTTCTGCATGGAAAATAATACTTCAGTGCAGAAATATTAACAAGCACCTCGACCTCAAGCAGAGGTTTCTACAAACATAACTGAACAAGGGCTGGTATCCACAATTTTTGCTCATTTTTTTAAAAGTATCCCAAAATGCTTCCAAATATCTATTAGGTAGCATGGGGTAGAGTTCTACCACATTTTACTGAAACCTGGGACACCTGAGACCCAAGAAAGGACTTTTTTGAAGCCCAAAACATGGTAAAAATGCCTCCATTGACACTTACAGGCATTTGGGGGCATTTTTCTTTTCTTTTTTTTTTTTTTTGGTGGGAGCAAGAGCTGTCCCCAGGAGGGCTAATGGAACTCCCTAGCCTTCCTCCACCTCTGTTTTAGACCATGAACCTAATGGTTTATGGGGATCTATAATCACTCAAGACCTAATAGTTTTCTTCACCCATTTCTACCTTTCATTTCATGTATTCCAGACCTTCTAACTGCTTCTACATTGCTAATATCAGAGTGAAAACAAACAGAACCAAAAAGCAAAGAAAAACAGTTTTCCAAACTATGACTGAAAAAAAGAAAGAAATACTCTGGGCACATGCTCACTTAAATCATGGCACTACTTGAAGTATGTGGATAGAATGGTGTTTATTTCTGCTGCCCTGATGTAACACAGGTACTTGGAAATGAACACCAATTTTGCTATAGAAAGAGGTACTTTAAATTAGAATGAACAGAGAGAGAGATGCGCACATTATAGTGAAAATGGAGTGGAGCAGATTTACAGGTAAAACAAGGACACATACTGGCAACATTCAGGACTGTTCGGATGGAAAAAACAACCAAAATTACAAGTCAACTTAGAACTCTGGTGGTGTGGTGAGGTTCTTCTCCTCCTCCCTCAATGTTTTCCAGTATGGTGCTCATAATTTTCAGGTTAAACAGAAAGGAATTCACTTATCAACAGCTTCAAGCTGCAAAGCTTCATCCATCAATAACTTCAGCGTCAGACATCATCTCCCTTTTGCATTCTTATATTACTACTAGGATCAGGCTGGAAACATCATAACGTTTAATGTTCCAGCTCAAAGAGGTCTGGTTTCTGATTACTCATGTGTTTGGGATACACAAGACTGGAAAAATAGGAAACAATTTGCTGTTGTTGTGGACCTTCAAGTTTTTTCCAACTTAAAGCAACCCTAAATTGACCCCTCATAGGGTTTTCTTGCCAATATTTTTTTGGAGGGGGGATTGCTTTTGCCTTCCCCTAAGCCTGGGAGAGTGTGACTTGCCCCAGGTCATCCAGTGGGTTTATATGGCCAAGTGGGGACTATAAACCTGCGCTATTCTTGGGAAACCATTAAGAGTGATGCAAAGCAAGCATCCATCCCGCCCTGGAAGGGTCTGGAAATCAGACCCTTAAGAAATGTTTTCCAAAGAGTTCAGAGCTTGATCAAGCAACCTCAAAGGGTGCACAAATGAAATTAGTTTTAATATTGTTAAACGGTGTAAAATTCCACGACACACAAAAAAAGCAAAGAGAAATCCAGGCATATGTGCCTGCCAAAGCTAAAACGGAGGCATGGAGAGAGGCGAAACATATGGGTGCCCATCTGGTGCCAGGCACGATGCTAGACCTTCAATAGTCTTCAGGTTTTCAGGAAGCAGCAACAGCAGTATTAGTGAGTGTGATTTTTTCCCCAACACCCCTTCCCCCACCAAAACCTGCAAGGAACAGCTTGCTTGTCCACAATTGTTTTGCCAAGCAAGAGATGAATAACCTTGATTTCTCATCTCCGCCACCTAGCTCTTGTTCTCAAAGGATTTAATTAGCCCTTAAACAGGTCTTCAGACAAGAAAACAGAGAGACTAGTAGCCTAAGAGAGAATTCTCTTTTTAAAAAAAGAACACTGAGCAGTAGCGACAAAAATCTAGCTGACATGACAGGTCACTGTATTAGGTGTCCCTTGTTAGTCACTTGGCTTGTTGCGATTTCTTCTGGGCTTGGGACGCTAGTGACGGGTCATTCCCAATGCTAGCTGATTAGGAGAGAAGTGACAAGCAGAAAAGCAGCTGAAAAAGCATCCTATTTCTTCTATGAATGCTCCAAGGTGAGGAAGAAAATTAGGGATGAGAAAATTTGTCAGTTTTGCTTTCTCACCAATTTGACTTCTTTAAATCTCAAATTCTTTCTGTCCTGGCATACAATCTGCAAACTTGGGGAGTTCTTTTTTTTTCTCCCCCACCTTCCTACCCATCTTACAGAAAAATTCCATTTATACTAGCCAAATTCAATATGTTATTGTTATTGCTTTGTTATTGTGAGATATCCAGTATGCAACAATGGGATTGCCAACATTAGGGAATAAGGATAGAAAGAACATTGAAAAATATTTTTAAAAAGAAAGAAAGAAAGAAAGAAAGAAAGAAAGAAAGAAAGAAAGAAAGAAAGAAAGAAAGATGGAAAACCCTTATGAGAAGAATCCTGGATGGACGAGAATCATTGCAGTTTGTGACTTGTTCTGCTCAAGATTTGGGCATGGTTGTTTTGCTTTGTTTCTGGAAATCTGGTTGGGAAGACTGGCACAGAAGTGAGAATTATATGCTTTTTTCTTCTGGCCTCCGCACATTCCAGGTTGTTTTTGGAAATGATGCTTTTTAAAAATATATATGGGTTTTTATTGCAGAAATGGTGGGTTTAATCAGGGTTTAATCAGTGCCAAATCAGGACAGTTGGAGGGTATGAGATATGCATAATATTTTTGGAAGAATATGAATAATCTAGAGTACTAAAGATTGGTAGTGGGGTGTCAAGGGAAGGCATGGCAATAAATAGGAGAGCCGAGTATGTGTGGGTGGCTTCATAATCTTGGGGTTTAATTAATGAGGCCTAATTGTCACATTAAATGAAATTAAATGCAAAACTAATCAGAATTCAGAGATAAAAAAAAATGGACATATGGTCTATTGGAGGAAGCTGTTCTCCAAATGATACCATACAACCCTTGCTATCAAGCATACAGTCTGGGTCTGAAGAGCTTTCTCACTGCATCTGCTATCTTCAGAAGAGGTGGGGGGAAATAATAATAATTTCTTCAGGCTCCCCCATCTTTTCAGTAATGAACAGTGGGAGGATGTCTCAACGCCTTTTTCAGAACATCTTGAATTCAGGGAGAGACATGGCAGAGAATAAATTGGAGAAGGTGTGAGGCAGCTGTGCAAGCCAAAATATCTCTTGCTATTGAAGGCTAATGAAGACAACCTGGGGGTGGCAGAACAAGACAGGAACTTTCTCTCTCTAGTTAGGTCGCACTTGAATTACAGTTCTCAGATTAAGCACAGCCAGTGCTTAATTAAGGATCAGCAACTAGTGAACCCACAACCATGTCATAATCCTTGAATACTGCCACACGGTCTTCCACCTGCTCATCACAAGAGTAAAGTATTTTGCCTTCTACCAGGTCAAACTTTTGTTCATCTAGATCTAGTATTGTCCACTCCAACTGGCTACAGCTTTCCACTCAGATGTTCATAGAATCGTACAGCTGGAAGAAACCACAAGGGTGATTGAGTCTAGCTTCTTGCCATGCAGAAATACACAATCAGAGAATTCCTGACAGATGGCAATCCAGCCTCTGTTTAAAAACCTTAAAGGAGAGAGAGACTCCACCACACTCTAAGGCAGTGTATTGTGGTGGAATCTCCTTCTTTAGAGATGCTGTTTCCCCCCTGATATTTCCTATCTGGTCCTTGCTTCATAAGGCAACAGAGGTGATCTTTATGACTGTATCTTTGTCCTCCCATCCAATAGGTCTTGGGGCTGTTCCACACTAAAAAATTACAGCCCCATGATTCTGATTTAACTGTCATGGCTACATCTATGGAATCTTGGTATTTTGTTTGTTTGTTTGTTTGTTTGTTGAGGGACTTGAAGCTCCCTAGCTGAGAATTCTACCTTGGTGGTTGTGTGCCTACAAGTTGTTTCCAACTTATGGTGAATCTAAGACAAATCTATCATGGGGTTTACATTGAAAGATTTGTTCAGAAGAGGTTTGTCATTCCTCCCTTCCTCTGAAGCTGGGAGAGTATGACTTGTCCAAAGTCATGCAGTGGGCTTGAATGGCTGAGCAGAGATTTGAACCCTGGTTTCCAGCACCTTAGTCCAATGGTCAAACCACTACTCCAGCTTGGTATGCATTTGCACCTATGCTGTTGGCTGCACATTTGGTTGTGCAACATCACAATGCACTACTGACACAGCGTTAATACCATGTAACTCTGCAAACATAAAGGTAAGCTTTGCCTCCTTGATGTGGGATCTCAGGATAAATTTTTAAAATTGAAATTTTATGCAAAAGTCATAAAAAAAAAATTCATAATCTCACCTGTTAGCAGAAAACATTTGGAATTTTTCATTCTTGCATGTGAGAATGTAACAAACAACTGTACTCAAGATGCCTCTCAGTCTTGCTCTAAGAACTCCGTAGAATGAGATGTTGTGCTGATCGTCATGGAGAGCCACACCACACCCACTTTACTGTATTGGCTGGGCTTTTCAGAAAAAGGCACATGCAATACAAATCTGCCTTAGCCACTTCTCATTGGCTACCTTTGTGTAAGCCACAAGACTGGCTCCTAGGGCTCTGTGGAACAAAAGGAAATCTTGTAAGACAATGGTTCTCAACCTGTGGGTCCCCAGATGCTTTTGGACTTCAGCTCCCAGAAGCCCTGAGCATTGACCATAGTGGCTAGGACTTCTGGGAGCTGAAGTCCACAAACATCTGGGGACCCACAGGTTGAGAACCACTGTTGTAAGAGGATCAGTCATGTCTAGGGAACTAACCCAAGCTGCCAAAAGTTAGGAAGCCACTGTGATACACTTGGATTTGATCTTAAACCTGGCTCAAAATTCTTGCTAAGCGCACTTAATGTATGCTACCCCACCTTGTTGTATTGTGATTATAAAATAGGGTGAGGCTATTGATTTCAAATTGAATTCCTTTGGTGAAAAAGGAAAGAATACTCATGTGACACACAATAGAAAATGTGTACAAGTTGATCTCAAGTACAGAAGTTGGGAAGTAATGAGTTTCATGTGCTCTTACAGTTATAAGTCAAAGGGAATCACCCAAAACTTAGGGCCTTTCTGCACTACAGTGTTATGGTGCTATTATTCCACTTTCAACATCCTAAGGAATCCGGGTTTTGTCCTTTACTGAGAGCAAAGAACTTTCTGGCTGAGAATTCTAAGTGCTCCTCCCTAAACTGTAAACCCCAGGATTTCACAGGATGTTGAAAGCAGAATAATAGCAATATAACAGTGCAGTGCAGAAGGGCCCTGAGTTACTATGGCCATTTCTGTACGGGTTAAAAAAACGGTGCAGTGCAGGACGTCTGCACCTTGGAGCAGACTGCGTCTGGACTACTTAGCATAGATCCGCACCGCAGTCCGCTCAGGAGCGACCCCAAATGGTCCCCCAGCGTGTTTTTGAAAGACCTGATTTTTCAGGTTTTTCAAAATGCTGGTGCGCACCGTTGTAAGCCTGCTCTCCAATGCAGATTCGCAGGCTCACACCAATGCGAGCCTGAGATCTGTGGAGGGTGGGCTTTAGGCTGATGAGCTTCAGTGGTTGGTTGTGACCCACGACCAACCAGAAGCCGCCATTTTGGACGCTGGAGCAGTGCGGATCTGCGATCACGCACTGCTCCTCCTCACCCTGGATGGGACCGGACCCAAAGAAGATCTGGTGAGTACAGGCAGGGAGCGATTCCCACCCCGCATGCGGAAACAGCCTATGTTTGCTACAAGTTTTTAAAAGTGTCCACTTTCCTCTTTATCAAATATAACTAAATATTAGTTATTTTTCAAAAAATCTGAAGATTCTGTCTTACAGTAGAAAATACTCTCCTCTTGTTGTCTAAAAACTCATAATACAGCACTATAAAAATACCACTATTAACTATAGTGTATAGTGTGAACTGTAATACAGTGCTATAAAAGTATTCCTATAAAAGTAACTTTAAATATAATCATTACTGTGAAGGAAATGAATGTCATCCTTCATTAACTTACAACCATAACTTAACAATACAACAGTGCATCCTCATTGTATATTTTGATACTTTTTCATCTCTAATCTCACTTTATCACAGTTTGATATCACTTTAAAAATCACAGCTCCATCCTACATAACCCTGCGATTTTTTGAGAGCCAGTGTGATGTAGTGTTTTGAGGGTTGGCCTACGACCCTGGGAGATAAGGTTTTGAATCACCATTGGCCAAAGAAACACACTGAGCAACCTTGTCACACTCTCTCGGCTTCAGAGGAAGGCAAAAGCAAGCCTCCTGTGAACAAATCTTGCCAAGAAAAATCTGCAGTAAGTTTATCTTCGAGTCTCCAGAAGTCAGAAATGACTTGAAGGTAATTCAGATTATTTCCTGTAACTGTTGTGACTTTGTAGTTTTGAGACCTTTTATTATGGTGTGGGATTAATTATAAACAGTTATTTATTAGAAGTTACTTCCACACTCTTCGTGCTCCCCTGAAGTTGTGCTGTGCAGAGGCAGGGCGTAGATACTTTATAGGAAAGCTGTCATTCTAGCAGGAATACATCTCAATGCTTTCCTTCCCTAGCAGCTGCTGGCTCAGTGTGTTCGAATTAGTCACTTCCTTCCAAAGAGGCTTGTTTCTTCATCTGCTAAATGTAGACAATAATATTTTCCTACCTCCCTGGAGAGGCTGCAAAGTTGAATTTGCTAATGTTTGTCAAGATGACTCGGGTTTATTAAGATTCAATAAAGTATCCTTTTTGAGTGTTTCTGCAATTTCCAGTCCCAGCAGGGAGCCAAAGTAGAAATGCAAGCAAGAAGGGAAAAAAAGAGAAGAGAAGAAGAGGGAAAGAGGGAGGAGGAAGTGGAACTACGAGCACAGTATTCTATTGCTCTATCTACAGCTTCCCCCAAATGACATCAAAATGGTTGTTACTAATTAGGGATTTTTTTCATCCCTCCTCCAAAGAAGTCATAATAGAGTGTATTGCAGTGAGGAACCTTAGGTTTCGAGGCTGTACATAGCCCTCTGGGTTCCTGTAATTGGCCACATCCCCTTTGTTGTCATACCATTTTAGTGTTGTTGTTTTTTAAAGGTTTTGTGCAGTTTCCTCCCATTCTAAAAGACTGAAATGCCTCTCCTGAGGTTTAATTGCCAGCAGCTAGCACTTTAAGCTAAAATATACTCGTATTTTCTACCCACCACCGGAAGGCAGCCCCAAGAATCTTTCCGGAAAAGGTTCCTTATCCTTGAAGTACATAGTTCCTCTTCTCAGAGATGCAAAGAATGGGTAGAGTCCTCTTGGGAAGTTCTGAATGCACCACAATTAGGGTGCTATACATTGAATCCTACCCTGATGACAGCAATCCCCACTAGCTGGGCAGCTACAATCTATAGGAGTCTGTTCCCTTGTTGGTTACAAAGCAGCTAATGGATGTTTCTTCTCATGAGTGATCACAATTTCCCCTTGTGCTGTACATTGTCCATGTGAGGGGCGAATGGAACCATTGGCTAGCTTATTCCATGTCCAGAGGCAGGAAAACTTTACATGAAAACTGGCAAGGGCTCTGCAGAGCAGAGTTAGGGGATGTGTTGTCCTTCAGAAGGTGGCAATTTGCCAGCATCACCATTCATGAGGATGATAGGAATTGTCATCCAACAATGTCACAAGAGGCACGGATTCCCTAGACATGCTATAGAGATCTTTTTAACTAAAGAAATAACATGAAAGAAAGGACAACATGTACAAGATATTAAGAAATAGTTAATTGATTAAAGAACAGCTAAATAAGAATTGAGCAACAGGCTAGGGGGAAAAATAGAGGTTTCAACAGTGCTTCTTTCTGATGAGTATAAGTCCAGCCACACCAACTACTTCTGTTTCTTGTTTAAGGGGAGAATGAAATATCCATATAAAATTGTGTTTCTGTGTGTCTGCTGGCATGTCTATATGCCTTAAAGAATTTACCCAAAGCCACAATACCTTCGGAAATCTCTCCAGGCTTATATAAATATGCATTTAGGATCAACTAAATACATGTGAGGGATTTTTAGCATTTGAATGATGTCTTGCTTCACTGGCTGAGGATGAAAAAAAAGACAGTGCAGCTACATATTTCTGACACATTGTGTTTTGACTCCTGTGCTGTTGCTGCTAACTCCCAAAGCCATAATACATGGGCTATGTGCCATCACCATATAAGCCAGGGACCACTTAAGTAGCAACCTGGCAACAAAATTTGACCATGGGGCAAATTGATCCATCCCCTGGTGGCCCAATCAGATTTTAATCAAGTTATAGGAAAACACTGGCACACTAGCCAGAGAGAAGGGGACGAAGAAGGGAAGAAAGAGAGAGATTTGGATTAATTTCTTGTCACTTCTTAGTTCTGTTGGATAAATGGATTATGGCTAAATTTAATGTGATCCTTATAGCACTACAGTTTATTTTTTGCATAATGAACTGTTAGAAACTGAGTGCTGTATTGATGACTGGCATTGTTTGTTCTATGATTGTTAGATTTGGTTGGTTATTATTATTATTATTATTATTGGTATGAAATGTTGTATTTGTACCTGTTGCAAATGCCTTTTGAGTACTGTAATTATGGAAAAGAAGTACATAAAGAACCTTAACTAGGCATGATATTTGACATTTTAAATAATACACATTTCCTTTTATTATTTAAGTGTTCAAATCTGTATGGAAATGGCACACTTAGGAACACATATTGCATACCTAGAAAGACCTGCTAGAGTCATAATGGACCACCTGAAATGCTTGATCTTATGTCTGTCTCTGCATGCCAGCTATGGATAGAATATATATATATATATATATTTGGAGATGATTGTTTCAATTAAAATGGCCCTTTCTCACCTTCCAAGATTTGTTGCTAGAAATAAAACCACATTATCTTGCTTTGATAATATATACCTCTATGAGTCTTACAAGGTGTTTTACAGGAATACTGTACACACAAAAGGATACACAATTCCATGCGCTACACACTATACCCCTTCGATCAAAAAAGAGCAAGTCTTGCAACCCAGTACAAAACCATGGGATGTAAGTGCAGGAGAGATATGGAGAAGCATAATGAAATAGAAAACAGAAAGTATTTGATATCCTTTCCTACCAGGGTTGGGAAGAATATGCTAAAGAATGTTTAAAAAATGGTTACCCACCCCCTCATGTTTATTGAGTATCAGAAAACCCAGATGAGAAGAATCCTAGATGGATAAGAATCTTCACAGTTTGGGACTCATTCTGTGCAAAATTCACACTAAGGTGTTTGTTTGTTTTTTTTGTTCTTTTGTTTTCTTCTTTGCACAGAAAACTAGATTTTCTGTGCTGAAAATGATATTTTTGTGCAGAAATGTCTCTACAGAGAAAATGCTGTTTCCTGCACAGAATTTTCTATTTGGTACAACACACTGTAACTTTTGCACAGAGGACAGTGTTTTCTGCACAAGAAACTGCATTTTCTGTCTTTTCACCCTTCAAAGATGAAATTAGTGAAGAAATACATCCTTACTTTGCCCTACCTAATTTCGGAGGCTTCCAGCAAGCAATCAGGTCTGACTTTGTTAAAACGACCTGTACTTTTTCTCCACCAAGAAGAAAGGGAGAGGGAGGGAAGATGTATCCAAAAGAGAAAAGAGAGACTGAACAAAGTGAGAGACTGAGAGAAAAAGGGTGGCGGGCGAGGTTGATTTTGTTTGCCGCAAGCATCCGATCTGTGCACCACTAGCATGCAGCTCGTCACAGAATATGGGCCATAACAGAAAAAAATGGGTTCCTCACTCCATGTGCTAGACAGGACAAATTTATTTTGGGGTGAAATCCATTATAAGGTACCTACTCTGTGAAGAAAGCAATATTTTTGGCTGCTGGGCAGCTGTTCAAAAGAAAACCTTCACTGGCAGTAATTCAAGAAGCATGCTATGGAGTGCATATATCCATTAGCTTACTTATACCATTGCCAGAATGTGTCTGGGGGTGGGGGAAAAGATTGGAGGCCGCACCTTTTTTTCGGTTCCTCCCTGGGTCCACAGCAGCAGATGGTCAAGGTCAGCTCCATTTCTCAGGCCATCAGTTGGGTGCAGAGATTGTGGCTGCCCTGAAAAACTCAGAGACGAGCAGCCCTTTCTCCCAGCATAAGGCTGTTCCTTCTCCGGGGCAACTGAGATAGTCTTGCAGCTGGCTGGTGGCTTTGCAAACAGAGCTGAGCTTGTGAGTCCTCACCAAAATTGCTCCCCCAAAACACTTACGCAGACATAACCGGAGATTATTGCAGTGGCTTGTTTTCAAATCATAGACATAATGATGCATGAAATCATTTCAATTTAATGTGACAATAGATGAGAAACATGTGATCAATATTTAACAATGATATTGATAATGATAACAAAGTAAGACTGAAAAGATGGTCAAACAATATTTGTTTGCTTTTGGAACAACTGCTAACCCTTCCTCAATTATTTATTATTTGGTAGTACTTGCCTTGTTTATACGTCTTCATAGTCAAACATACAAGTCAAAACCTTACTCACAAAAATATACGACATTGGCATGGGAAAATGTTGGAAGTGCCACACAGAGACTGGCATGATGTACCAGATGTGGAGAACATGCCAGAAAGCTAAGGAATATTGGACTGGAATACATAAAATAATTTCAGAAAAATTTCAAATCAAATCCATTACGTCTCCTGAAATCTACTTATTGAATATGATACACAAAATTGACACAAATACGACAAGGAAATTTTGGAGGATCTTGTTATACCTGATAACATCAGCAAAAATCAAACATGCAAAACCCTGGAAAAATTAAAGGGTCCCTAAAATCGAGCAATGGCTTTCTAATCTCTTGGAAATGAAAACAGCAGACATTTTAACCCAAAGACTCAAATGCTCAACAGATGACAAAGTCAACAATAAGTGGGCACCCTTAGACATTTTTCTTCAAAAAAAAAAAAAAGAAAGAAAGAAAGAAAGAAAGAAAGAAAGAAAGAAAGAAAGAAAGAAAGAAAGAGGCCAGTTGACATAGCAAGTTTTGTTAAGCAAATTTTGGTAAGGAAAATCAGATTAGAATAAGATATGGGTAATAAATTCCACTTTATAGAAGGTAAGAAAAGCAAAAAGTATATACTGAAATAAGAGTATGTGTAAAATGAATGTTTTTTATTCCTATGTTAAATATCAGGAACAGACAATCAGATAAAATTTTTTGAAGTACAGTTGTAAATAGAAACGTAAAAAGTAATGTATCTGAAGGGGGAATGCAGGAAGGATAAGAACTGTTCACTTATAGATATAAATAATACTGCTGTTTTATAATTTATACATTTTATCTTTGTTGGATATATACATATTTTTAATTATAGATATAGATATATAGAGATAGAGATAGAGATAGAGATAGAGATAGAGATAGAGATAGAGATAGAGATAGAGATACAGTAGAGTCTCGGTTATCCGACCTAAACGGGCAGGTGCAGGGTCGGATAACCGAAATGTCGGATGACACGGATGCCCGTTGCAGCTGCCATTTTGGGGGTGTGTCTGGGCATGTCTGGGGGCGCAGAAATGCCTACAGCCACACCCCCAGGCCGCCGCGGCATCGGTTAATCCGGAAGGTTGGATAACTGCACGTCGGATAACCGGGACTCTACTGTATATAAAATTTTTAAAAAATCTTAGGCACCTTTAGGATACCAAAGATATAGACCAGTGTAGTTGCACTGAATCCCACAGTTGTACAACCAAGTTCACAAGGGGCATCATAGCCTTGAATGCACATCTTGTGCACTGAGCCATTAACTTCACATCCACTAAGTCAAAAGTTAAAGAGAGGGCTGTATATATGCTTGCAGAAGAATTGGCCACACAAGGAACCACAACTGTGCAGCCCCTGAGAAAATGCAACCTCGAGCATGAAGTTTATGGCAATGTAGTCCCCCAACAGTATTCAGGACAGAAAGCTCATTTGTACTGTAGTGAGCATTCACTGTGCTGGCACCAGTACTCAGCTGCTTTGACAGCCTGTACGGGCTGAAACCCAACAAAAACTCAGTGCTGCAGTATAGTACTGGGTGGTTCTCAGAAATGATAGCCTAAACCAGTCATTTACACAGTGTTCTATCTTCAGCTGTGGAATATTTCAGAAGATTTTGACAAATGCTCTAGGCTTGGAAACACCTCTTAATGTTTCATTTACCAATATGCCCTATGGCATATTGCAGAGTATTATAAGGAGTGTTCTAGTAGCGCACTTAATTCAAGGGGATATTGGCCAGGCATGCTGGACCTCACCCTAAGACCACGTAAACTGAAGGGCAGTCCACTCCAGAATCTGTCAAGCTCGATCTCACTTTCTTTTTCTCAGTGCCAAGGCCTTCTTTTTTTTTATTTCCAGCACCAAACTCATGCCTCTGCATCTGTCTCTGTGTGTATTTCCATTTTTTCAAAATAGAACTTTTTTTAAACCCATGTGCATGTTTCAAAAACCATCATTTTAATGCATTTCCCATTGACTACAACAGCAGTTCTCAACTTCAGTTTCCAGAATCTCTTTAATTGGCCATGCTGGCTGGGGCTTTTGAGAGATGCAATCCAAAACTTCTGGAGGACCAAAAGTTGAGAACCACTGGACAAAGTATGCTTAGACAGATTTTTTAAAAAAAAAAAAAAAAAACACACACACTCTCACACAGAGAATTTTCCTGTGCACCCTTTCCAAGTATTTGCATTTTTTCCAAACAATTTATTTCTTGGGAAGGGGCTTGCAAATCAAATTACAAATGGCATTCTGCCTTTCTGATATCCAACAGTGCTCAGTTCTGCATGTGATTCCAGGCAGTATGTACAGGGAAATCTCCCGTTAGAATAGGAACACAACAAATTCCTCACCCGCTGTTAGCCTGATCACATACCCAGTACAGATACACCTCAGTTAAGAAAGTGTGTGTATTCCTGGGCATTACTTTGTTAATGGAAAGTTTGGTACCAGAAGCAAAAATAATATGAGGGCGGGGGACAGGGATAGGTGCCTACAACATGAAAAAGAAGACCTATTTGCCATGTTTCAGCAGACTTTTCATTTCAGAACTGACAATACGCACATGTGAAGTGAAATATCAGGTCAGATCAACCTTGCACAGGTAAACTTGAACATTTTGATTTTAATTAGAGAGCATTGGGGGGGTTTCTTCCATAATGCATCTAGGTATGCTTTTCTCTTTCACCCTCACCCACTTTCCCATATATTTTCCATTTCACTGCCCAAATTTATAGATCTGTTATTTTATTTTGTTTTAATTTTTAAACAGGCTGGAGGTAAGCAGGGAAGTCAGGCTTATCCGCTCTTCCCTTCTTCTCTCTGTTTTGCTGTTCACGCATGCTCAGTAAATGATTCTGGAAGTAGCTGCTGTTGCAGGCAGAAACACATGGCTACAGTTGGATTGGCTAGGGTAAAAGACAATTCTTTCCCAGCCCAAGCATTATTTATTTCATTATTTACTACAGCTATACTGCTACAGCCCAAAAGTCTGTGTTTGTCCAGCCATGCTTCACTATGTTTCTTCACCATCCTCCCAATGCCTTGAATTTTAATTATGGAGCTATAGTGTGTGTGTAAAGTAAGTGTGTTGTATTTTTTAAATATTTTTTTAAAAAAAATCTTCTGTGAAATAGTACTTTAAGTACGTTTTAAGTGTTTTAAAACCATTTTAAAGTATGTTTTAATAACTAGAATATTTTTTTTTAATTTTTGTAAACTAAATGTTTTAGTAGTATCTTTTTAGATTATTGCACACTGCCTTGGATCCCATTTGGGAGAAAGATGGGATACAAATTCAATCAATCAACCAATGCCCATGCTCCTAAGAAAGCTTACAATGAGACAGAGGATGAGGAAGAAAAGGTAGAAGGTTGGAGTGAGCATTCAACCCTTTGTATCTGTATGGTTAGAGAATTTGTTCATGGAAGTATGCATCTGTATAGCCAGCCCTTCACACTGGTGGGTTTCAATTTTGCAGATTTGATTATTCACGGTTTATTTGCTGCTGCCTCCACTGCTGCCCTATGCAATTTTTGATAGGGACTGCAAGCCTCGCAAGACTGAGTAACTGAGAATGAGGCTTGTAAGCCCCTATTTAAAAAGATATAGGGCAGCAGGGGAGGTGGCAGCAAGCCCCACTGGCCATCCACCTCTGCCTTGCAAAGGAACCCTGACACCTTGAAGACATCCACAGTGGATTGAATATGTCTACCATACTTTTTTTGTGTGTATTAAATATGGTTGGGAAGGCTAGATTTATTCACAAGGGTCCTGAGTCCCTACCATAGTAGATGTGGAGGAATAACTGTACTTTCTTTCAGCTATACACTGCAGACACCAGCCAAAATTGGAATATATAGAAAGAGATCAGGTTCAATGCAGGGTAATTGGTGGGAAAAGGAGAAAGGAGGAAAATCCAAAAGCATCTTTTGGCACCTTTAAGTGATGAGTGAGGCACATCTACTGGGGACAGGAGCTCACTGGTGGCCCTTATATCTATTCAATGTCACAAGGTTTGGGTGCATGGAAAGCGTATGAAGGTCCCTCAGTCTGATAAAGGACCATCTAGGAAGTGCTTAGAAGCAAGATGACAGCTACTCGGAGATCCAAGCAAAGGGAGTTCCTCTAAAACTCTGAAGTACGAAGTGGAATATACAGAAAATATTCTAAAACTCCAGGTTTAAAAGGAGGGAGGGGGTTTTGAAGCAAGACTTTTACCCTGCTGCAAGTCCTTATAGTTTTTTAAAAAGTGGTTGCTCCTTTGGAAACCAAGAGACTTGTTTCTTGTTTCAGCACCGCTAGAGCCTGGGTGCAAAGGGCTTAATATGTCAAGTGGGATTTTGATCCAAAACCTTAGAAGCCAAAGATATTTTGAAAATATTGCAATTCTGCATTTGCAGGAAGGGGGCGGGTGGGTGGGTTGGCTGCTGCTGACCCAATTTGCAGAAGGCTAAGAGTCTCTAATCTTCAGTGTCTCTCCACTGAGTGCCTTGGGACAGAAGGAGCCGAGACACAGACATGATGCATTGTTGTTGTTATAAAAGCGAGCTCCTTGCTTTGAGCATGTTTTCAAAGATAATCCATTCCTTTCTTTGGCTATTGAAGAAATGAGGAGCTCCCTCCTAAAAGCGCTTCTTCTTTCTTTTTTCAAGGTAGCTGTCGCTTTTGTTTACTTAAGCACTTTTTATGCAAAGACCCTGAAAAGCTTCTTTGCAAACACGACTCCAAACAATATCCCTCGGAAGCTGAGGAAGTACTGGAGCTGGAACTGACAGTGACTTTCAGCGCATGGACAATGTGCTCATTTTCAAACCCTTTTGGCAAACTATCAGACTCAGATGCAGGCCCCGGGAAAATGTCTCCTTTTCAGTTTCTTTGCTTGTTCCCTTTTTGAGTTTCCCATTCCTGAAAAACTGGGGTGTGGTTTAATGTCACTGAGTAACTACAGAGAACAAGCAGGATTTTTCAAACCCTTGGTATAGTTAAGTTTGAGGAAAGCTGTTACGGTTGCTAAACATATGGATAAGTTTAGTTAATCTCTTGCTATCACCAGGTGGCACTAGTTGTAATTGCAGCTGAAGGAAGACGGGATTTCTCGTTTTTGTTAGATCAGACAATAACTTTCTGATCTAACTTTCTGACTGATACATCATCAAAACCAGGGATGAGAAAGAGGACAGGGGTTAATTTATTTCTCCAGATCGCTCTGCAGGTCACTACCCTTTACAGCAAGGCAAAATATCTCAAATTTCCTCTGAGGTTTCTCCTGGACTGGCAACAGGAAGTGCTATTGTGTCACTTCTTGTCACAATTTTGAGCAGGCATAGAGAGGAAAACAGGGGCATTTGGAGGGCAGTAGTGGATTCTGAGGGGTTTGTTTAAGGTGGAAGGGGTTTTGTACATTTCGATGTGTTTGGGGGATTTTCTGCATGCTTTTCAAGAAAAATCATTTGAAAATCACATTGATTTTTTTTTTAAAAAATTCTTTAGGTGTTGCAAGACTTTGAAGAGGGGCTGGTGCTTCAGATACCACAAAAGTGGGATCCAGATCCTGCATGAAATGCATGGGCCACACTGTGCCTGTCCCTCATCTAAACTTTTTATAGTGCTAAACAATTCCTGTTAAATTAGAATTGCTGAACAGCAGCATGCGACTAATTTGACCAGTAAAACTGTGTTTCCAATATGACAAGGGGCTTTTATTCAATCTGTTACTTTGTGTGTGTGTGTTTTTTTTCTGGTTCAGTATACCCTGTATTCCCTCCTGAATTGCAGTAGAATTTCTAAAGAAAAAAATGATGACAGAATTGGAGCATGCTCACCTGCTTCAGCAGTCAGTCCTCCCCTCTCCCGTTCATTTTGTGGTTTTTTTTCCTCTGATCTGTATTGCCATTGTGAATATATGTATTGATGAAGGGGTAGGGGAGATATAAAACCACAAATATATATATATATATATATATATATATGAAAAAAAGAAAGAAAAGACTGAAATTCTTCCCCCTCCCATCTGCTGTATTTCCCTAGCACTTCCATGTGCATCAAAACACACACACACACACACACACACACAGAATCCACAGAATGCCATCAAAATGGCTTTAGGGATTTTGTTTTCTTTCCTTGCTCTTGGAAATGTGCAGGGGTAATTCTGCCGGTGGAAAGGAAGGAAAGATGGATGCAGATGAACGGATGAGCCAAGAACAATGCCAAGCAGTATGTACAATATTCTTTACAAGATCTGTAAAACAATGGAGCATTCCTTATGCATCCTTTTCCAATTTTTTAAGGAAACCTAGAGATTCAGAATGCCAAAACCCAGGGAGCGTTCTGGAAGCACAGTTGATCGCATTACAGTAGTCTGAAAATTTGTATTCTGCCAAGATCTTCCCACAATTCACCAGTGCCTAACTTAACCCTCACATATGAGTGTGCAGATTCTTCAAGAACTTTCTCCAAATCATCAGGTCCTTCCCAGGCTTCTCCTTCACATTGTGGCCAAACATCTGCCATATCATCAATTGAGAATGCAATATTCTCCTGAATGGGACACAACATTGCTTCAGAGTATTACAATTTAGGCCTGGATTAATTTAAATGAATTGACAGGGTGGGCAGCAGTGAGTTGCTCATAGGCATCAAGATGACATGTGGTAGGAATTCCGTGCTGCAGTTGCTGCCATTTGAGCACAACACAGTCCTATCAGCAACTTGTCCTGGTGCTGAAAAAATAGCTACCTGGTAAGAGATGGTCATTCACATAACAAGACATAGTCTATGACTTTTCATCAGACAAGACCAATGGCATCCTAGACTTACAAATACATTTGTACAAACACAAACAAGAGATGACCACACTCCAAAAGAACCTGCCGATGTCTAGTTGAAGAAACCAGTCCATACTTCAATAATCTTCTGTCTCTCTCATTCTAATTCTGGAAATCTTTATACTTTCTAAGCATGTCACATCCCACAGCATGTTCACACAGAAGTATACCATGCAAGAGAAGTTCTTTTCTTCTCCCTGTGCAATCCAACAGGGCTCTTTTCCCTTACTCCTGGTTGCCAGTGCATGGATTCCCTGTCTCCAAGTTTCAGAGAAAATATCTTACCTTTGCCAGACAGATGCTTCCATGTGACTGTGGGTTCTGGTCTTCCAAATGCCAAGCACAAGAGGGTTACACTGCTGCCTTCGTTAACAGTAATGTCTGATGTGATGTTGATAATCTGGGGAGGAACTGCAACAAGGAACATAAGAAGGAAATCAGTACAGGGTCAAACCTCTTGTTGATGCTGTTGACGGGTCAATCCTTCCTTGTCTGTTCATTTTGCAAAATATGGAATATCAAGAACACTACAGTCACTGAGCACATAGTCTACAAGCCAAAAATTGGCTCCAGGACAATGAAAATCTATTTTGCAGAACCTGATGTGAGCCCTCTATGTATGCATGCATTTGTATGCACACACACACGTACACAGGTAGGGAGATGTGTGCTCATATGCATATGCACTAGGTGTATAGATACCATGTGAGGGTACCATAAGGGCATCCTCCCCCTAATAACACTTGTGTCATTTGAAATGAAATTTTCCTTCAGTCTTCAAATTTTTAGCATTGCTATAAGTCAGAATATCTGCTGAGCATTTCAAAATAGAGTTTGGGTGTCCCAACAAAAGGAGCACGCACAATTACCAAGGGAATGTGAGCAAAGCAAATATAAGAGCTCTAGAAGTGAATGATTTTTCATGTCTCACTCCCTGCATTGCTAGAAATTTGAAGAATAAATCATTGGGAAGGCAGAATGGTCAGTAATGCCCCCATTTGGTTCAGTTATTCTCTCATTTTGCCAATCCAAAGCTGTGCCCCGGCATGCACTTCCATATATACAGGGGGTCTGTTCCAGAAACCCTTGTATAAAACAAACAAACACCATGAATGCTCTGTCCCATTATCATCAATGGATGCAACATGCATGTACTCCTGTGGGTGCATGCCTGATGCATCCATTGATGAAAACTGAACACAATGTTCTACATGACCTTTCATTTATGTGCACCAAGGTTGCATCAGCAGACGGTGCACTGTATATACATCCTTTCTCTAACATATTGAGATGGGACAGCTGCAATGGATCATGATGGGCATACTTCAATAGACATAAATCATATTCCTTTCAGTTTGGGCTTAGAATCCAGAGGGGTCTAATCCCCAGTGGATAATAGGGTGCCATGAGGTTGACTCCATGGGGCTGATGTCCAGCCCTCCTCCAAACTGCTTCAAATTCTGCCCAACTTCTAGCTGGTGATGGAACATTATATTCTGAAAATGTGCTGCAAAGTATTAGACACACAGATACACAAAATTTTTAAGACTACTACAGTCCATGGTTGATCAAATGGTAAACACTCTTTCTGCTTGCTTCGGTCTGCTTGGTTTTGCTTGCTTCATTTCTGGGAGCAGCCAGTTTTATATAGCAGGGTTCTTTATTGCTTTCCTAAGATCATATAAGAAGGGACGACGCTTGCGACAAGAGTGCAAGGATGTCCCAAATTACCATGGGCTAGATGCAGATACACAGGACTAGTTCACACCAGGTTGCCAAGTGGTACCAAAGGGGCAGGAGAAAGGGGAAGGATAAAAGTCTCCCAAAACCTATCTTCCTATGGGCAAAAAGAATAAATTTTTTTTTTCCATGCTAACTAGAAGGTGCAAATTTTAGTGCCCTTTTTAATCTCATCAAAATCAAGATGACCTACTTAAATGTAAATATTTCATTTGCTTGCTTGCTTGTTTAGAAATATTTATAATCTTTTAGGGTGAGCCCTCTGAAGTCAGTGTGTAACAACACTTAAAATCAGAACACATAATAGAACAGTGCACAATGATGACAATGATAAGATTAAAATGAACAGTTAAAACCAGATGGCACTATACACGCTGTGGCCCTAACAAATGAGAGCTATTTATAAAAGCCACAAGAAAATGTTCAAGAATAAGTACACTAGAATTCACACAAAGAGCATATCATAACTGAATGTACGTATTGTATGAAATATATAAGCACATGAAATGCACAAAATGTCTCTGTGTTGGTGTGTGTCTGTATGTGTGTATGCATGCATCTACATCCTTTCAAGTTGCTTGTTGACTTATGGCAAACCCATGAATTTCATAGGGTTTTCTTAGGCAAAGAATATGCAGAGGTGGTTTTGCCAGTTCCTTCCTATGAAATACAGCCGACAACACCTGGTATTCATTGGTGGTCTCCCATCCAAATACTTACCAGGGTGATCCTGCTTAGCATGCAAATTCATATGGGATCTGGTGCCTTTAGGGTAGTTAGGCCCCACATTTGTCCATGCATTTTAAAAGGAGAATGGGCAAAATGTTTTACATGCCGTGTATGCACTTTTTTACTTAGATCATTACACCCCAGTGCCATAAGAGTTTAAGAACCACATCTATGAATCAGGCATGCTGCTATCTGCGTAGCCCCACTTTTCCATCCACATAGCCCCAAGTTGGGTTGGTTTTTTAGTCAAGATAAAGTACAGGTGAGAATCAGAGCCTTCCAGAGGTTGTTGGCTTGCAGCTCCCAGCAACCCTGGCCAGAACAGACAACGATGAAGAATGCTTAGCATCTAATAACATTTGGCAAGCTATATGATTTCCTCCCCAGCCTTGAGTGTAACAGAGGCCATTTCCACACTACACTGTTATAGTGCTATTAGTCCACTTTCAACCTCCTATGGAATCCTGGGGTTTGCAGTTTAGGGAAGGGGCACTTAGAATTCTCAGCCGGAGAGTTCTTTGGCCTCAGGAAACCCCAAACCCAGAATTCCACAGGCTGCTGAAAGTGGAATAATAGCACTATAGCAGTGTAGTCTGGAAAGGCCATGTCTGTCTTAAGCCAAGAGCCATTCTATATCTCTCCTGGACTTTTGTGGCCTACACAGCCTCTCCAAAACCCCTGCCTTCAAAGAGTAGTTCCAAAATGGCAAACTATATCCTCCTCCAGAAGCTCATCTGAGGGGCACATGAGTTTGTGGGCTACATTTTCCCCAACCCTGACCTTGATCATCCTTTGCCAAACTGGTGCCCTCCAGATAAACTACAGCTCACGTTGATCATGCTGGTGCCTGTTTATTTATTCTTATTCTTATTTCTTAATCTCCCACTTTTCTCCTATAACGGACCCAAAGCAGTTCACACCATCCATTGAAACAATATAACTGAAAACATCCTGAAATACATTTTTTTTTAAAAAAAAAAGCATTAAATACAAATGACTTGAAAACATTACTTTAAAACAATTAAACACACATTAAAACCTACTCATTATATTTCTCTAACCAGTTAAAAACTGGAAGCCAGTTTAAACAGAAAGTCTTGCTTGCAGGGATGATGAGAAATATAGTCAAATATATCTGGAGGGCCCCAAGCTGGGAAAAAGATGATTGAAATTATATAGCTTCTGTGATACAGTTCTGGAGAATAACATGTAGCTGTCAATGTGAAAGTTGAGTTCCATTTCTCTCTTTCCTGTCCCTTCTCTTCCTCCTCCTTCACTCCACCTCAATGATGCACCCTTTGTTTCAACTGACAAAAGAAAGAGGAGGGAGAATCATTTCAAAATATCTTAAAAGCTCTGAAAAAAAGGTAGAAAGGGAAAAAAAAATACTTTGGTTTTCAATCTATTACTCTTCTCCTGGCAATATAATGCGGAGCAGATTTAAAGGACAGCTGACGCCTTGCGGAAAGCTGAAAAACAACCTATGGAGAGGAATGATTCAGCCTTTTTAAATCTACATTTCCCCTATATTTCTGTTCACTGGTTCTTTATTACAAAGGACACTGGTGCGAAAACATGTTCTTGAAGGATTCATCTGCGTCTCCACTGTTTATTCCCCACCTGAATCATAATCTCTTGTTTGTGTCTTCACAGTTGGTTGCTATGGAAGTTATTATGTCCTTGGTATCTCACTTTCGCATCACAAGGGCCATAAAAAAAATGAGAATCTGGTTCAAGGAGAAGGTGGGTCCCCTCCTAGGCTTGGACTAAGGTCTGTCCATGGAAGTACATCAAGAACTCCACAAGAGTGAAGCGATTTTTTTTTCTTTTTTCCAGTGTATATTCAAATGAAGGAGATTATCCAGGATTACAAGACTAGACATGGAAGATAAAGTCTGCCATCACCACAGGCAAGGTGAACAGCTAGCCAGCTCTAACAGGGGATGTAAGACAAAACAAACTCAATACCAGCCACCACCTCCTGAGGAGGAGGATTAGCCATGGTTCTTAGGTGTGACCCTCTTTTAAAAAGGCACAAGTTAGAGAAATGCACTTTAGCACAGAGGCTCACGTCCCCATAGAGAGAATAAGGAGTGCCCCCTATGAGTTCAGAAAATGGCCTCTCCACAAAACAAGCCAGTGGCACTTAAAGCAGACGGCCGAGGAAGGAGACAGGAGTGGCGGTGGCGGGGAGCAAAACCTCAGAGACTAAAAGGTCTTTTTCACACTCCCTGCCTCTTGGCATAATGATTTGGAAGGCTAAAGAGACAAATGTCCGACTCTTGGAGGATGTGACTCTCTCCGCTGTGAGATCTTGTCCCTCCTTGGAACTCCCCATCTCCTTTTTTGTGAGCCATGTGTTCTGCAGAAGGTCTGTCCACAGTTGTGGATCCTCTACTCAATTGTTAAGAAAGGCAAAGAGGAAAAGGCGGAGCTCTGCATTGTTTCCCAAAAGACACCCTTTTTTCCCCATGGCCATTTCCACACTGCACTGTTATAGTGCTACTATTCCACTTTCAACATCCTGTGGAATTCTGGGGTTTGTAGTTTACTGAGGCCGAAGAGCGCTCTGGCTGAGAATTCTAAAGGCCCCTCCCTAAACTACAAACCTCAGGATTCCACCGGACATTAAAAGTGGAATGATAGCACTATAATAGTGTAGTGCAGGAAGTCTCTTAGAAAGAGCAATCAACTTTCAACCATGTGCATAGTACAGCTTGGAAAAGTTACTTTAGTTGGACTGCAAACCTTTGAGAATCTTTGAGGACCAGTCAACATGTCCATGGGAGCTGTAGTCCAAAAAGGTGATGTTTGCAAACTATAACAAATGTCTAAAGCACAACCAAGAATCCTTCACATCATTACTTCTAATGAGGGTAACAATGGTAGAAAATGAGATCTCCCCACAAAAAAAACCTAGGTTACAATTTGTCAGAAGTGATTTCTTTGATGACATTATTTACGTAGCCATTTTCCTTCAGATCCCAAACACCATTCCACAGATATCAATACAATAACGATTCTGACATGTTTTGGGAGTATTGTACAGTGGAAAACAAAATATTACTTGGAACCTGAGCATGTGCCTTTGGCACTACGCATCTTTTTCCAAAAAGAGGTATGTTTTGATTCCTTCCCCTGTTACTTTTTTTCTCACGACTTGATATGAAATTGCATATTTCATCATAACACCCCCACACAGAGAAGTCTGAACCTAGATTTCACCCCAGGAGATGGCAAAGGTACACAACTTTGCTCTGCTGAAGATTGGATCTGAATGCCAGGAAATGCTTCCAAGGCTAACCTGAGCTTTTGTGTATTATTGTTTATTTGTTTTCAGTCAAATCAACCAAGTACATTTTTAGTGTTTGGTATTGATACGAAGAACACTAAGTATAGGACATATTGTATTATAGCCTTTGTATTTTTGTTTTATTATTGTATGACAGCTTTATAGCATCTGATATTGAACCCAATCAAAATGCAGGATTGGTGGGTTAGAGGTAACCCTGACAGGGGTGAAGATACCCCAGAGAAGATATGATAGCATTGCCCCTCAAATGAATATTCCGTATATCTAGTGAAACCTTCCTATATTGGTAGGACAATGTCCTGATTTTCCCTCTGCCTGTACCTACACAATGGGAGCACTGACCTGGCCCAGGTAAACTATCCTTTGTTCACTGTGATCCTGGCATGAATCTATATGTGGATCTTCATAACAAGCAAAATGAAGACCTAAAGAGGCAAAATCTCTGGAAACTGAAATGCTGGCAGTGCTTTTGAAGCCATAGCAAATCCAGCTCTACTTGCATTTTTGGGCTTCTCCTCCTGAGGTGCCCCCTCCTCAGTGCCCCCACTTAGATAATGCATTATATCATGTCATGTCAGATCCGATCCCATCCTATTTATGATTGCTTTTCTCCCCTACGTTGTATTTTGTGAAGAGAAATGATAGGGAATGAGCACAAATTATTATGAATTGCTAGGATATAAATACACACTATGATTCCAGTGACATCACAAACCACTCAAGCTGTGCTTTGGTGGTTTATAACAATTGTTTCGAGAGCATCTCTCAGCATGTGTATTTATAGCCTCATCCACTGCTTTTCCCATCCCCAGCACTGATGACGTACACACAGTTTGCCTAGGAAGGCTTGTGAAATTCTTTGAATCTTTCCCTAGGATTCTGAGGTTCTGAATCATATAAACTCATTTGTGCAGGGCTCCACTGAATCACTGATCCATCATATTCCCTTTTTCTTTCAACAGATTAGATCAGAAAGGGGATTGCCTTGGCTGGAAATGCATGTTCATCCACCACAAATTGCCCCATTGCCACCCTAACCTTTACAGGGTTGCTCTGTCAAAGGTCCAGGCCCCCATTCTCCTCTGATTCCAGTTGTCCTGGTCCCATGAACATTTCAGACGCAGCTACAGTCAACTCAGCAGTGGGGGGAGAGAAGGAATCAATGGGGGAAAATACATATGGATTGCTGCCTGGCAACCACCTATGCACATCCTCTTCTATCTCCCACCCACTCCTGCTCTTTCCTAAAATAGGGCCTCTTGGGGTGGATGAGAAACAGGTAGAAGTGAGAAGGAGGCAAGCCATGAGTCTCATCTGTGGGTGGATCAGCATATTTGGGAAGAATTTAGCTGGCTCTGTTTGTTTTATGCTAGCTTCTCTTTGCCATGCCTTTGGGATATATTGCAAGATGGCTGAAGGCTTTTGAAAAGAGAGCAGGAAAGAACGGTAACCATCCCAAAATTGTAATGTGTACATTTCCGAGCTGGACAGTAACTCATTGTAAGCAATGAATGGCTTGAAATCAATTTGTTTTTGCAATAACTACGGCACTGCTAAATTATAATCATAACATAATGGAGAATGATGGGATTTATTGTTTTTTTCCAGTAGGGTACATGTAAGAGCCAGTGAGGTATAGTAGTTTGAATGCTGGACTATGACTCTGAGAGACCAAAGTTCACATCTTTGCTTGGATTTAGAAAGTCTCTGGGTGACCTTAGACAAGTCATACCATCTCAGCTTCAGAGGAAGGCAAAGGCAAACTTGCTCTGAACAAATCTTGCCAAGAAACTCCCATGTAAAGTCTCCATAAGTCAGAAACATTTTGAAGACACACAATGAGAAGAACGCACCTGTATTCTATTCCACTTAACCGATTACAGATGCATGTGGCCTCATTTCTTAGGAGTACCACAAGACAACACCTTGCAATATTCTAAAAGTGAAAAAGTAGAAATTAAAAAGTTACTTTGGAATAATGATAACCTGAAGAGTTACTTTTAAAAAAAAAAGATTGAAAAAACGATTCCAGGACTTTTTGCAAAAATAATTGCAACATCTCCCAAGTCGTTTTGCATAAAAACCCAAAGTATTTTGCATAAGACGCAAAAAAAAATGTATATCGTTTCTGGGTGAAAATCCTCAACTACAAAAGAAATTTGCAAACTCTTGTAATCTGTCTCACTGAGAAAAGGCTTTTGAAATGCTTAATTATTTTTACACATGTGAGAACAAACTTAGCAAAGATTTACATCCTGACTTCATACCAAGTAGATAGGATGGCCAGATGCAGAGGAGGAGCTGGCACCACCATTTCTTGGATAGAAGCAGGTGTCTTAGCAGATGCAGCTTGCTGATTTTCCAACTGTCTCTATTTGCCACATATCATCTATATCGTCCAGTCCCTTACTCATGGTAAATCTCTGCCTCTCTTTCTCTTCCTCTTTTGGGAGGCTTTTTAAACATTTTCTTTATGCTTTATTTCCCCATTTTTATTCCTCATGGTCCCTGGAAGTTATATATCTGAGTAAGGTATGCAATGTCCAATCTGGGTGCATGGGTTGGTGGCTGGTCCAGGTTGTTTTCAAGTGAAGTCTTCCCTGAGCAGACTATGACTATTAATACTATAAATACTATGTCCACTCCTCTTCCTCCTCCTCCATTTCTATTCCAACTTTATCCTAGCTCTGGGATTCAAGATGGCATACAAAATTTATAACTTAAAACATGCACAGCTAAGTTCTTACCACTAAGAAACATATAGAAGCTATAACGAAATTAAATTATCAATATAATTAAAAGCAATTTCAAAGCATTGTTGTTGTTGCCCTTCAAGTTGTTTCTGACTTATGGCAACCCTATCACAGGGTTTTCTGAGGCTGAAAGAGTGTGATGCAACCAAGGTCATCCAGTGGATTTCCATGACTGGGCAGGGAATCAAACCCCGATCTCCAGGGTCATCTGCTTAAACCACTACCCCATTCTGGCTCATTAAAAGCATGCCTATTTAAAAAGAAAAACAACAAATACAGAGAATACAGTACATTATTATAAGACCTTTCTCCATGAGCATTTGTTTCCCACAGGCTGGATGAACCAAACAAAAGGTCTTTGCCTGCCACTTGAAAGACATAACAGAATGAAAGGCTTCAGTCTGGCCTCCTTAGCGAGGGCCTTCCAAAGTCTGGAATCAGATACCAGAAGGTCTTCTTCCATATTTCCAGCAGATGCACCTGCAAGGTTGGTGGGATGGTGAGATGGACCCCTTTCAAAAGCTTGTTAGGGTGACTAGAGTCTTTCATACTGGGGCCCAAGTGATATGGGTCTTTATAGGTTATAACCAGCCTGTGCCTGAAAACAGATTGGTAGAGAGTAGAGCAAATGTAAGGAGGGACTTGTATGTTTCCAGTCAGTAGTTTGGCTGCAATTCTTTGGACTGGCTGAAGTTTCCCAACATTCTTTGAATGTAGCCCTACGTGGAGTGTGTTGCAGTAATCCAACTGGGATATAACTAAGGCATCCATTTCTACAGATATTTCAGATGACTCTAGGAACAGGCAGAACTAGTGAAAAAGCCTTAATTCTGCAAATGTGCACAATTTTCTTCACTGCTGTTACCTCTGCCCCTTTAATCTCCCCCTCCCCTTGGGCCCAAATCCACTCAAAAAGGAGCAGGAGAATCAAATGGATAATGCTGCTCCATCTCTTCATTCTTGCTAGTGATCATTTCATAGACAAGACAAGATCCAATGGCAAGGAGGAGCAAAACCAAGGCTGAGGGTATGTTCCAAGACCCTCCCCCTTTCTGTCTGTGGGTTTCTATGAATGCTTAAGGATGCCAGACCTCAGTACTTTCCCCAGGAATACAGTTGCATCTTGTCCATAATACACATTTATGCCAATCCAGGGCAGGTAACATTGGAAGACAAGCTTTCCACCTCGGGGACTCACCCCAAGTCATACCAGTCCCTCTCAGTGAACCAGAAGTGACCATAAATTCACTTCTAAAAAAACAAACAAAAAACAACCTTATTAAAAAAAAACTGGGATGGAAAACATTAGAATAAATTGAAGGAAGTGAACACCATGTTCGAAAGGAGAATGGTGCCCAGCAAACTTCTGGTGGTACCCTTCTTTCACTTTTGGGGAAAGAAAAGAGTGATCAAGGAAGGGTCTTGTTATGTTCCATGGTTTGCAGGCTTCTTGAAACCTGTGGGCTACATGATTCTCACCTTGATGTAAATGTTCACAAATAGTAAGTTTAATTTGTTGTTAACTGCCATCAAGTCAATCTTGACTTATAGTGACCTTATGGATGGGACACCTCCAATCTACTCTATCATTAACTACCTTGCTCAGGTCTTGTAGATTTAGGGATGTCTCTTTCTTGATTGAGTCTATCCATCTATAATGTGCTTTTCTTCTTTTTCTTCTCCCTTCTACCTTACCAAAGATTATTGTTTTTCTGGGGAGTCATGTTTTCTCATGATATGGCCAAAGTATGACAGCCTTAACTTAGTCATCTTGGCTTTGAGGGAGAGTTCAGGCTTGCTTTCTCTAGATCCATTCATTTTTAGTAGTATAGGATATCCATTGAACTCTACTCCAGCATCACATTTCAAATGGGTTTATTTTCTTCCTGTCATCTTTCTTCACAGTCCAGCTTTCACAAGCATACATTGAACTGGATTAAATGTTCTTTTTCCCATCTCCTTAACTAACCAAGAAGAAATAATCCCCTCATTTCACTCTGAGCTGGGATCACCCCCCCCAACTGAGATTTATGTCTTAACAATATGTGTTTGTGTGGTTGCTTCTAAATGCATAATGCTTAATGACACCCCCAGGGGCTGTCACTAGTTCTCAGCTTTCAGTCCAGAAACCTGTGGGCCTGGGAGGATCCTCAGCGGGCATGGTCCATTTTGCACCAGAAATACCCAAATTGGAGGTGGAGGGGAAGGCCTGTGCTTTGGGAAACCCTGCCCTGTGTTTCTTGCTTTGTTCAAAATATAAAATAAAACAGTCTAAAAATCGCTGATAAAAACATGATAACTGAGTCTCATTACAGCCAAAGACAAGTCTCATATTTTAGCATTTTTATTAAAGCTTTTTAAATTACTGAGTGTCTGGTATATTCAATACCAGCCTAAGTGATTTATATTAGTCTATCCCCAGATCCTCCATCTAATAAATAACTTGGCAATCTCCTAACCCATAAATATCCCAGGCCCAGGCAAAAAGCAATTAAAGCACGTTAAAAAAAAAAAAAGCCGCTTCCCAACACTTCAGCCTGCAGTGTCATTGGTTGCTTCGCTTGGATTATTCCACGCTACTTACTCTGGGATGCAACCAGAGGAGGGTGCGGGGAGAAAAGAAGCTGGTTCCAGCCTGCCCCCATATCTGGAATTTATGTTCTGGCTCCAATTTAAAAACAAGCCACATACAAAACAATTTTTAAACGTTAAACATGTCACAATGATGCAGAGATGTTACCAAGGAAAACATTATTTCCAGCAACAAGTTTTCTCTGGCCGCCTGAGACAGCTTAGGCTGCTAAAATATTGTTAAAAAGCACTTCGGGAAACAGTTGAGCCAAAAAAAAAAAAAAAGTTTAAAATGCTGCAGCATTAAGCACTGAGACAGCAGACTAAAATGTTATTAAAGACTCCCAGGTTGCCAGTCCAGAATATATCTCAGGTTAATAAGGTTCAATTTTGAACCAAGTAAAGGACACTCACATTTTATTGGGGGGTGGGGTGGGGTGGATAAGGAGGGATAGAGGGAGGAGTGGGATAGTGGGAGGGGAAAGGACAGGTGTGGTGACTTCCAGAGTCATAATCCAGAGAGGCATCAGAAAATGATTTATACTGCTAACTTGATCATCTGTTTTACCTCTATAGCTATCATGGATTCCCACCAGAGAAGTATACAGTTTGGTTGTGAAAGCTGGATAGAGAAGAAAGCTGATAGGAAGAAAATCAATTTCTTTGAAATGTGGTGCTGGAGAAGAGTTCTACAGACACCCTGGACTGCTCAAAAGACAAATAAATGGGTCCTAGAGAAAATCAAGGCTGAACTCTTCCTAAAAGCCTGGATGACTAAACTGAGACTGTTGTACTTTGGACATATCATGAGAAAATATGACCCACTAGAGAAGACAATAATGCTTGGTAAGTTAGAAGGCAGAAGGCAAAGAGGAAGACCACATTATGGCTGGGCATACTCCATCAAGAAGACAAATCCCAAATCTGCAAGACCTGAACAGAGTGGTTGAAGACAAGGTGACTTGGAGATCTCTCATCCACAAGGTCGCCATAAGTCGAGATCACCTTGACAGCAGTTAACAACAACAGCAGTGTGACGCTAGGGCACAGAACATTTCAAGGATCCTGCCTGTATCTTTAGAAAAGTTATATGGTGCTGTCCTTCCTGGGGCTGTACTAACTACTGTAGAATGTAGGGGGAGCTGGATCCTTGAATGCTTCCGCATGTCAAGACACAGCATATAAATTTTACACGCAAATGTAAGCTTTACATATGGATGAAAGTTGTGTATAAATACAGTGGTAATGACAACTACTTCCAGCTCTTGTAATATTTCCTCAGCATCCTCTTTGAAAAGGTTGGGAAAAAACTATGGTGCCTATATGTCATCCATGGGTCATGTGTGGATCATCTCTGACTCACAATCGTGTGTGTGTGTGGGGGGGGGCAATCTGCCATTATGCTGATGTTCAAGCAAACAAAAAAAAAACCTTACCCACAAAATTCACTTATGATTTAACTCCTAAGGGGGGTGAGGAGAAAGCCATAGATTACTGCTACTAAAATGCCAAATCAGAACTGATTTACAATTGTCAATGTTCTTGTTTCAATGTATCACACCTATTCAGATCAGTATATGAATTAATTCTCTCTCTCCCCTCACCCTCATTATGGTGACAATCCTGGCTGGCCCTGTTTCAGGGAGAGGGTGAGAAGTTTCGGCTATTAACAGGTTTCTTGAACTATGCATTGGGGTGCAAGACACAATCCTCAAGCATCTTGCAAATGACTAGCAACTTGAAATGATTCAGCAATGTTGTTCTTAACTACCATCAAGTAAACTTTGACTTATGGATCAAGTCACCCAATTATCAACAATTCTGTTCAGATCTTGCAGATTTAGGAATGTCTCTTTCTTGATTGAGTCTATCCACCTATAATGTGGTTTTCCTCTCTTCCTAATGCCCTCCACCTTACCAAATATTACTTTCTTTTCTAACGAGTCGTGTCTTCACATGATTTGACCAAGGTACAACAGCCTCAGTTTATTCATCTTGGCTTCTGGGGAAAGTACAGGCTTGATTTGCTCTAGGACCTATTCATTTGTCTTCTTCCCAGTCCAGGATATTCATAGAACTTTTCTTCAGCACCATATTTTGAATGAGTTGATTTTATTCCTATCAACTTTCTCCACTATCCAGCTTTCACAACCACAAATAGAAATTGCAAATACAATGGCATGGACAATCCTAACTTTAATATTCAATTATGTATCTTTGTACTTCAGGATCTTGCCTACTTCCTTCATAACTGCTATTCCAAGTGCTAGTCTTCTTCTGATTTCTTGACTATAGTCTCCAGTTTGGACTGGGCCAAGGTATGGAAAATCCAGAACTATTGCAAAATCTTCATCTTTTGCTTTGAAGTTATATAAATCATCTGTGGTCATTATTTTTATTTTCTCAATATACAGCTGCAAACCTGTCTTTGCAATTTCTTCCTTGGCTTTCTTCTGTAATCACTCCAAGCTTTTGCTGTTTTTGGCTACTAGTATGGTGTTATCTGCATATTTAAACTGTTGATGTTCCCTCCTCCAGTTTTCATGCCTCCTTCCTCTGAGTCCAATCCAGCTTTATGTATGATGTGCTTAGCATACAAATTAAACCAACAGGGTGATAAAATGCAGTATCACCAAGTTTATTCCTGCTTAAAGAGAGACAAGGCTTGGTATTGCACTGTTATTGCTTTCAGTTCAGTCCTACCCTATCCCAACCCTTTTACACTTGAATGTAGCAGCTTTGCTCCATCAGCTTGCATATGCAGGAATTTAAGAGTACGGAGAGTTCCCCACAGCTAAGAACCAGTGTGTGGACATCACTTCCTCCTCCTAGGGATATTAGCCTGAAGATCCCCTTCCATGTAGAGTAATGGAACAAAACTACATTTCTGAGTCATTCCATTTTTTTCTCTATTTTGGCAGAGGGGAGATTGAAGTTAATTTCCAATTTATTTATTTATTTATTTGCAGTGTTTCTCCCGGAATGAGACCCAAGGCAGCTTCTAGAAGAATTACAATAAAAAGGTAAACAATGAAAATAAACCCTATAATACAGCGTAAAATCATTGTAAAAAATATCCAAAAGTTAAAAGTTAACTTAAAAAAAGATAGAACATCTTAATAAAAATGAATGAATGAATGAATGAATGAATGAATGAATGAATGAATAGCTCCCCTATTCATACATGAAAACCCTGCTGGCAAAGAAATGTTTTTGCCTTCTGGGGAAGGGAAAGCAGCCTTCTATGGAAGAGATTTCCAAAGTGTGGGAGCAGCCAGTAAGAAGGCTGTCTCCTATATCCTCACAAAGCAAGTCTGGGGTGGTAGTGGGCCATCTTAACACTCTGGCAGGCTTGTATAGGGAATGTAATCCAACGTGAGCTTCAGAGAGCCCCCCGCCCCCCAGTTCTACTAATCACTCCATCACATTGAACTCTCTCATCTGCGTATATGAAAAAAAGAGACATTTTGGAACTCAGCTTTATCAGCCACCTTGCAAATGGAGGAAGAAAACATCCCACTTGGGCTACTGTTGCAATGGTATGGCAGGCCCAAGCTACTCTGGTGCCTCCTGGGTCAATTTATAGCCTGCACTTTATCATTTTAGACTATATATGCCTTACCCCTGAGGTGGGGGTGAGAAACAGGGGTGAGAAACTTGGAAACTATGCTTATAAACTGTCTCCATAGCAACAGTATGAAATCAACCCAACAGCTCAAGGCTATTTTCTCTACTTGAATATTTCATATTCAGTCATGAAATTTCCAGTTTTTCAATAACGTGTTGTGACATATGCAAATTTTTCCCAAGAAACAAGTGACACAGTGTGTGTGTGTGTGTGTGTGTGTGTGTGTGTGTGTGTCATTGTCAAGGCTGTCCTACACACTTTTTTAGAGGTGACAGGAGACAAGATGATGTCCAGCACATCAGAGAAGGAAGGCATATATCAAGAGACAGAAGGATCTGGCCATTTTGGCCTAGACAAATCAAGATTAAGGGGAGACACAATACTGACATTCAGATGCTTAAGGAAATGTCATGCGGAAGTCTGGGAAGAATTGTTCTCCACTGTGTCTTAAGGGACATTTATAGCTATGGAAAGTTAGTTGCAGCTATGGAAACACAGCCTAATTGGGCAAAAGGAGGAAGTTACTCTGGGAAGCTATGAGAGAAGATCCCATCACTATAAGCTTCTAATAAGGTGGATAAATCATAGTGTAGATTTTGGTCAAAACTTAGGAAAGTTTGGTCAAAACTTTCTTAAAAGTAATACGCACCCATTATGTCTTGTCGTGTTTTTTGTAACAAAAATCCATATTCTTTTACTCATTGCAATGTTTAGGAAAAGTTACTTGTTGCCATGCCCGTTGCCTTCCTTATAATATGTCATCACACAGGCTGGTGGTGGTAGTGACTGTGGTGAGGACTGATAAGAAAATGGCATATAACTTGCAATTCCTGTTCAAATGCCAGTAAAAAAAAAAAAAATGCACGTTTGAAAGCAGTGTTAAAAATAACTGGGAAATGTCATGTGTAACACTGGCATGGTAGTTTTGTTTGTGCTTGGTGGCTTCTGAAATAATACATTCTTTATGCTTTCATTATGCTCCCACAATCTTGTGCGTCCCTCTGGGATACAAACAATACAAGCGTGTTTGGGGAGGGAACTTGCCACACCTGCAGTTTAGGTGGTGCCGTCTCAGCTGTTCAACAATCCAGCTGCCTAGTCGAGGAAGGCAGTAAATACCCGTCAGCCTCTGGAAGCAATATCTATCACCCAGTCTGTGAAAAGACACCTAAGACACCTTGGAGACTTTGCTCTGCTTTCTGGATCCTGCAAACTGGACCCTGATTGCTCCTTTGTGTGTCCCTCAGCCTTCCTTGGCTTTCCTGACTACTGACTGAACCCTTGGCTTCTTGACTTCTGGACCATGAATGACCCACACACTTTTTATCTTCTTCCAACGAATCACAAAACCCGGTAACTTGTCATAGGTGACTATCCTCCTTGTGACATGTTACTTTTAAACTCTTAAGTTAGGTTCAGACTGAAATGGAGGTAAGGCTTTGGCGGTTTTACTTCCAAGCCTGTTTCAGGTGCTAGATTCTGTCCTTGAATATTCAATATAATAGTAAAAAAGGATGTGCTTCTGTGGGTTCTGAAAAATACATCGCTGCTGCTGTGTAGCTATAGCCAAGCCTTCTGGGATTAAAAACAAGGCCTTTTAGGTAGAAGGCATGATCTATGTAGGCTGCCTGAAGCTGTGGCACTGCTTGTATTACAAATTAAATACTACTGGATCAGACAAATCCCACTTAAATAATCAACGTCAAAGGGATTTGGTAGTCCTATAGGGCCGGCCAAGGGCAAGTTTCCACAGCCAATGTGCATGGTTATCTTATAATGGGTTAGATCAGTTTGCAAGCTGAAGGCCATAGTGTTTGTTTTTAAATACTGATTCTCTCTGAATGAGAATACCTTGGGGTACTTGTTATTTGGACACACAGCATAGCTCATTAGGCCTTATAGCCAAAAGTCGTAATAAGAACAAAACATAATTTTAACCCTCCAAAGAGAATTAGGTGCTCTTTGTATATTCCCTGTAACAGAGTGAGATAACTGTGGATGAGAGGAGAAGCAAAATTCAGACACTAATAGTTGGAACTTAACAGTCAGCCATGGAACTGAAAGAGGGACTACAAGCAGAAAAGAAATACACATTAACCTAGTTTATAAAATGTATTCAATTTTTGGGTTGTGCAACAATTAATGAAAATGTTGTGTATCTTTTGTTTTCTTATCAAGTATAAACTACAAGTATCAGGACTTTTTTTTTTTTTAAAAAAAAACAACAACCTTTTTTCTTGAATCCCACAGGTAGAGTTGCATGACTAAAGATGCACATTTTGGAAACAGGTACCAAGTATGCTTTAGTCAATGAGAAAGCTGTGTAAAACATGTACGTTGGAAAGACTGCACAAGAAGATATCTATGAATTTCTCTGGGAAAGAACAAATTCTGCAACACTATTCAGATGGGAATGCTGGTGAGATTCTGAGAAATTCAGTCAAAAAGAAAGAGACAGATTTTCTTATCCTATGCCACTACAGACAACAGATATTAACTCTGTGCATTTGTGCCTTGAAGTTGCCTGTCAACTTACAGCAGTCCCAGGAATTTTATACGGTTTTCTTAGGCAAGAAATACTGAAAGATGGTTTTGCCAGTTCCTTCCTCAGAAATACGCCCTATAATGTTCCTCTGAAATACAGCCTATATCACCTCGTATTTGTTGGCAGACTCCTACCCAAGCACTAACCAGGGGTGACCCTGCTTGGCTTCCAAGATCAGTCAGGATCTGGTGTCTTCAGGGTATTTAAGCCTCACTCAGAAATTGTTCAGGAAGATCAGTGTGGGCAGTGAGCCATAAGGATTCACTGTTTCCTCTAGATTAGAGGAGTAAAAGAGATATGTGTTCCCAAGTGAGCAGCCTAACCCTTCATTGGTTGTATTATGTTTCCCCAGGTGTGGATAGCAGCCAGACTTTTAACCTGTACCAGCCTTTTAAGAGTCCTACTATTTCCCCTACCATTTGGGATGAACATCTCAAGAATCTTTCTGCTGTCACACTGTCAGTAGTATTTTCCATATCCTTCCTGCTCCTTGTGACAATCTCCCAACAGCCCTTTTCTAGACCCTATTACTGTCATTTCAAGCATCACATAGGCTCAAGGTACCATTCACATGACAGAATTACAGTACTGCAATTCTACTTTAACTGCAATGATTCCATCCTATGGGAGTTTATTGGCACTTAGAATTCTCAGCCAGAACAATCTAGTGCCCCCCCCAAAAAAATAACCCACAAGCCCCAGGATTCCACAGGATGGAGCCATGGCAGTGAAAGTAGACCTGATAGCACTATAATCCTGTAGTACAAAGAAGCCCTAGGATCCCATCATAGATCTCAGAACACTTGGCCTTTATGGTCACAGTTTTCCCCTGCAAAGCCCATGCTTTTTCCCTGGTCCTAAACCGTCACTCCTTCATAGAGATTTGCTAACGCTGGAGGAAGGCATGGCTGCAGCTATGCCAGAACACAGCTGTATTAGCATATTCCAGGCAGGATGTGATGGCTCCTTCCTTCACACCCACTCACTGAATCACTGTAGGTGACATTTTCAACTAAATGACCCATGTTTAATATAGCGGTAATACAAAAACAAAACAAAAGAGAATTGTATTTTTGCTTTATAACCCAGTGTAATGGTGGCAAATTTTGCAGACAAATGGTCAAATTGTGCACATACATATCCAAATTTGGAGAAAAATGACCATTTTCTGCTGAATTCCAAACCTTGAAAAGAAAGCACAAAATCTTGCAAACAGATACAAAATAAGAGCAGAAAGAAATTACGTGTGATATTTGGAGAAACTCAATGGAGTAAGTGATTTTCACATTCCTGGCCGCACCGCCTGAGCTATGGCTCCTTCTTCAGAGGTCCAATAGAGGGAGTGCAAAGAAACAGAACAAAAACAGGAGCAGAAAATGCACACATTTCACTGAAAGACACTTGGGTCCCCTTCTTCCTCCCAAGTCCAGGATGAGGACTAACAAATCACACAAAACATTGCACAAAGAAGGTAAATTCTGAGAAAAGATTTGAAGGAATAGATTGAGAAGGAGGAAAAGGGAGGCAGATATTCTGCGATACGAGTATGTGGTTTGCATCGATAAGAATATCTGGCTTGCTTGACAAACCGGTTGCCAGAGAAACATAATTCATCAGCAACCTGGCCATTCCTGGTGGTTAAGAAAGGGGAATGTCAACAGACATAATTCTTGATCTGTTCAAACCTTCTCATCCCCCTCTGTGTGTGCCTCTCTGGCATTTTCGGTATGCAGACTGTGGCAAATAAGTTGTGCTTGAAACACAAAATGAAAGAAGTCAGGAGGGAGAGACGGAGGGGGGAAAAAAACTTTTCAGGGTCAGAAGACACATTTGTGGGAAGCTTTTATAGTAGCATTTAAGAGCAAGAGAGCAGTTACCATGGCAATAGGTAAAAAGCTAATCCATTATTTGTAACCTTTAGATTTCCCCAAAGCACCCAGCTGGGTGGGCAATTGACATTCTTCTTTGTCTTCCCTAGCTCACCTGAGAAATTACAACAACAAATTAATAAAAGGAGGGGAAGGGAAAATTGCACCTGTCTGCTTATTTGTAAAGGGGCTTTACACAGCAACTTAAATGGGGACAAAGAGAAGGGCTTTAGACAGATTTCATTCTCATTTAAGATATCAAACAAACTCGATGCCAGGATGTTCAAAACAGCTGAATAGGATGTCCAGGTGTGTTGATAATATGGCCCTTCTTATCACCATGCAATTTCCAAATACATGGAAGAACCCTTTGTTCAAAACAAAAAAGGACAAAAACATCTGCACAGCAGAGCTTCCTACAATATGGAAAGTTGTGCATGAAGAAAAATCCCCCCTAAGACATGCTCTTTCACGTGTCGGGAGATTTTGACACAGGTGTTCTTGCAAATTTGGACTTAAAGCCATCGGATTTGCAAAAGACCTGCTCCCAGGGGAGATGAAAACTTCTAGAATGGGTATGTTGATAATGGATCAATAGAGCTGTCTGAATTTTTGGATTCCTTTTGGGGTTTTGGCTATGGGGAAGGTTGCCCCTGCACTGAAACAGATATCACTATACCACTATTGCGGGAAAAAAAAATGTTAGGTGCAATCTGACCAAAACATAAGATCTCTCTCTCTTTCTCTCTCTCTTTAAAGAAAGGCTATGGTATACTCAAGTGCTGTGAGTCAAAACAGTTACTACTTTAATGAAAAACAAATGGACCAGGAAAAAAAAATGATCAAAGATGAAGTGCAGCACAGAAAGTAAAGCAAGGCATGAATCCAATCCTGGGGAAAGGTGGGATAGAAATTCAATAAGCAAATACATACATGGATACATAAATAAATAAGCAAATAGCCAGAACCTCCCAGAAATGCTTGGCACATTTTCCCTCTGTTTGTGGGAATGCAACCAAACTGTGTATCTGTGGACATGGGATGTTCTTAACGGACTGGGCCAAAACCATAACATAAGACATCCTACTTTCTACAGAAATGCACCTGACATTTCACCTGATGCTAATTTTGAAGAACATTTGAGGCTTCTCTTCCAGTGAGGCATCTGAAAAAATGTGAACTCTAACAAACGTCTTCAGAGTGTGTGTTCTTGATTATTGTTGTTGTTATGTTCATTCAAGTCGTTTCCAATCTATGACAACCCTAAGGCAAACCTATCACAGGGTTTTATTGGCAAGATTTGTTCAGAAGGGGTTTGCTTTTGCCTTCCTCTGAGGCTGAGAGAGTGTGACTTGTCCAAAATTGCCCAGTAGGTTTCCATGGCCAAGTGGTGTTTCAAACTCTGGTCTCCAGAGTCATGGTCCAACGCCCAAACCAAACTGCTGTCAGATAGAGGTTGGGACAACTTTAAACAGAAGAGATTATTTTGGCTCATTTTTCATACATCACTATTTCTTATCTTTGATGTTTGATTTTACTGTCATGGCAGAACCAACCGTGAGGTTAAGGAAATGTTAACATCCCATATTTGGGGTTTTCCAAAACAGCAGCTGTGGAGTCTCCTGGCACAGATTAGGAAGGCAACATGGGTCAGGAGGCTTAGCCTTATGCCACTCAACCCCACCTCACCTTCAAGTTGCTGTTCTCCCCTTTTTAGAAAACTGAGGCAAATAGATGGTTTGCAGGGAGTGTCCAGCCAGAAGACAGCCACCCTGTCCCACAGTTGCCTTCTGAAATGAAAAAGGACTAAGCAGAGAGATGTAACAACATCCATAAAATTGCCTCTTCAGTGACCCTTCTCATGCCTTGTGTATACTCACTTTTGATAAATTCAAACCCTCACACACTGCTGGAAACCACCTCTGTGTCTTAAAACTGTGTAAACAGAGTTGTTGGGAATTGACTGCCAACGTTGTTCATCATCAGCCTCAGATTTTCTCTAATGTACATGTCAAGCTTTTACACAGTAGATTTCCCTAAGTGAGCTACGGCAGAGACATCAGTTGGTCTCCTGTCTTATTAGGGGAACTTTCTTGCTACATCGCTGGACGACGGTTACCCAACAGTGTCACTCACTTCTGCAACTTCTAGGAGAGCGTGCAGTTGTGTTGTGCTGTGCTGTCTCGACATTTTTTATTTTATTTTTTTGGTTCAGTATGATCCTTTAGATCTCAGGACCTTGTAGGCTTTCATGCATTATTCATATTCCTAGTTGAGAAAGCAGGATTCATTAGTCCTATGGCTTGTTGCTGTTGGTCAAGGGTGACCCTATTTGAGTCTGATGCTGATGGATGATCAAGGATCACAGTGTAGTTATTCAAACAGCTTTATAATAAATGTGAGCACCCTCATTAACAACTTAGCTATCATGTGGTCCACAAGCAAGAGACATGTATGGCAAATTCAGATTAGTAGAATTCTTTACCACAACACAGGAAGTTGACTACAATCTGTGTGTCTGTATTTAAGAAACAAAAGCATGCCACCTTACTGGGGACAACTGGATGACTACATGTTGAGTCAGAAGGATGAAAAACCAGTGGCCTTCCAGATGTTACTGATCCCCCATCTCTAATCTCCCCAGGTTAGCATGGTGAAGGCATGATGGCAGCTGTTGTCTAAGATAATCTAGAGGGCTTCCTACATATGAAACTAGGTGTAAAGGATAGATGAACCACCAAACTGAAGTTTTAGGTAACTGAAATGCTAGAAACTGTGGGACTGAAGGAATATTTTGTGGGGAGCAAAATGCTTAATGAGGGAGACTGTCTTCCTTTTGTACATTCTGTTGCCATACTCCTGACCCTCACCAGGGGAGGTTGGTGACTCTGATGCCAGCAGGATGATGAATCCATTGTGGGTTTCAGCTTGAATGTGCTGAACCTCAAAACAAATCCAGTACTTTGGATAGTTTCTTTACAGTTCAGACTAAAACGTGCAGCAGATTCACCATCCCATTGACCTCAGAGCCACCAGGCTACACTGAAAATGTACAATTATGTATCAAATATGTTTTTTCCATACTACCTCCTTAGGATGTTATAGAATAGATCTGAACAGTAGTCCTCAATTATTGTGATACCTGTTAATGAAACCAGCCCTGTAATTTCCACCCCCTCCTTCCTTGCTCCTGCAGGGTGAAGGAGCTCTTCTCGCTCTCCTCTGAAAGCAATGAGGAGGTTGAAAATGAAAGAAGAAAGCAAAGCCAGCAGCAGCTAAAATCTTCCAGTCATCTCTAAGTCGTAATGGTAACTGATTCCACATTTACGGAACATTAGAACAAAAAGCCCCCTTTTTTCTCCCCTGTTCATAACTTGTATTCATTTTAAGGAATGACAGTTTCAAAGCCTCCATGCTGAATAGGCCAGGCTTGTTGAATGTAATGTATTAAACAGTTCACTAGGTTTACAACAGTCCGAGAATCTTAAAAATAAAATTGCACCCGCCGTGGCTGCAAGACGAAGTTGGCTTATGAATAAAGAGAACGATTGCCTCCAGTGCAAACTGTATTGCCACCAAATGTTATCAACAGCACCGGAATAGCCCAGCTGCCCCCAGGAGTTCCCATTAGGCTGCATTATTACTACTGCACTGCCATTACCGTACACCAGACCAGGCAGTGGATGGACGACAGAGAGGCCTTTACTCAGCCAAACGACCCAAGTCAACCTTCAACTTAATCTGCAGAGTTTAATGCAGTTGCCCATGTGACCTGTGCTTGAAAGTCTTGGCCAACAAGGAGGGGTGAAACAATCCTTGGCCGGGAGACAGAAACATTCATCTCTGCTGTGAAAAGATGCCTTTCCAAAAATAACAAAATGGAGATAATATACACCCACATCCAGACATCGGCAGCACCATCTAGCAACCTTAAATTGGATTATCGCATTTAAAACACAATTATGGTTTTTGGGAGAGGAAGAGCCTTTCCTCATACAAGCAATGTGTATGCTTTAAAAGAACAGAAATACAAACACACAAAATTAATTTCCCTTTACAGAACACCAGAAGTAAAAGATTAGTCTGGGCAATTCAAAGCAATACAGACAGGGGTACTGACTTCTCCTGTGTAATTTTTAAAATATGCCTTTTGCCTGATGAAGAAGCCAATGGAGTTTCAAAAGCTTGCATGATGCATTTTATGCACTTTGGTTGACCAATAAAGGCATGCTTCTTTTGTGGATTTGGTATTTTGCTGTATTTGCCACAACAAGGAAAACTTTAAGAAGCACTGGGACTTAACTCTTTGAGGGTTTTTTCTTTCTTTCTTTTTTCTTTTTACTACAACAAAGGTAAAAATCTTTCATTTGGACTACAATTGGCAAGTTTAACCTATACAGCACCTAAAAGTTTTTCCAGGAATTTCTTGAGGAAGACAATGTTCTCTGCCAAAGCAAGGAGCAGTTACCTTAGTGGAGGATAAGGATGTCAAGAGAAGCTACTCTTTCTCTTGCTAATGGAGTTGAAACTTTTTTAACCTGTCTGGAGGAACGGCCTTTGCCTGCAATGAGATCCTTTCAGAACAACTGAACTACAACAGAAACAACATCTGAGACAAAATGTTAGGTCTGTCACTCTACCATCATCACTGTTCTTGTCTTGTATGATTTTTTTTTTTTTTTGGCCTGATAAAGAAGCCAAGGGAACTTAGAATGTTTGCATGATTTATTTTGTGCATTTTGGTTGGCCAATAAAGCTATCACCTTCTGTGGATTTTGGATTTTGTTATATTTTGTGGCATGGCCAAAGTGTTTATGAATATGTTTACTGTTCAGAATGTCATACATACTATTCCAGCACTACTTCCCATTTGGTCTAGCAAGTCTCATTAAATATGAACAACAGATAGAGAGAAATGGGGAAATCAGTTTCCAAAAATATGCGTTAAAAACAACTTACTTGCAAGTAAGCAGACATACTTGGGGTACTTTTGCTCTATACAGCAGGAATCTTGCTCTATACAAAATGGTTTGTATAGAGGACTTTTTCTCCCCCCTCTCAAATGGTTACAAAAGTGAAACAGGAGAGGGTACCAAAAAAGACACCCGCCCCCCAAAAAAATCACAAAGGAAATTAGCATAAGACAGAACTAAAAATATGGGAATAAGACAACTGAGGATGAGGCATGCAAATCCTTGTTATTTTGTCCATTCATTCAGGGATGAATAATTAGGGTACATTTTTCCCTAAGTGGGAGAAAACAATATTCCTCAACTGCATTTTCTCCATATTTGATGAAAACCACTATCTGCATAGGAAATTCATTTTCTTTGAAGGAAACAGGTTCTGAGGGGAGAAAACTACACATTTTCAATTCAGTAGGGAAAAATGTAAGGTGCTACACTCAGGGGAAAAAATGAAATGCACAGATATGGGATGGCTGACACCTCGTTTGACCATAGTATGTGTGAAGGAGATTCAGAGCTCTTAGCAGATCACAAGCAGAACATGAATAAACAGTGCTGTGCAGTAACTAAAAAAATATTACTGTAGTTTCTAAGTCAAGGGAAGCAGTAGTACCACTCTATTCTGTTTTGGTCAGGCCTCACCTGGAATAGTGCGTCCAGAAGGATATTGACAAGCTAGAAGGTGTCCAGAGGAAGGCAACCAAAATGGTTAAAGGGTTGGAAACCATGCCTTATCAGGAGTGGCTTAGAGAACTGGGTTTGTTTAGTTTGGAGAAGAGAAGGTTAAGACGTGACAGGATAGCTGTGCTTAAATACCGAAGGGATGTCATATGGAGGATGGAGCAAGCTTGTTTTCTGCAGCTCCAAAGATTAGGACATGGAGCAATGGCTTTAAAATACAGGGAAAGAGATTACACCTGAACATTAGGAAGAACTTCCTGTAGGCAAGAGCAGTTTGACAATGGAATAAGCTAGAGTGTGGTGGAGTCTCTCCTTCTTTGGAGGTTTTGAAAAAGAGACTGGGTGGCCATTGTCAGGAGTGCTTTGTTTATTCCTGCATGGCTAGGGGTTAGATGATGACACTTGTGGACTCTTCCAACTCTTCTATAATTCTGTGATTCTTATGTCTTTTCTGTGCAGAATAATTCAGCCACAACATTTTAGGAGTTTGAATACCAGGAGAAAATTGCACAAAATTCTTGCCTCTCTATTATTCTTCCCAATGGAGTTTCCCAGCTATCCCATTTCTCAATCTGGGAAAGAATCATCATGAATATATTTTCCAACCTTGCTAAGGAAACTAAGTATAGCTATCCTCTGCTGCAAGGAAGCAGCTTAAGCAGACAACCAGGCTGATAATCTTAGTACCGAATTGATGAGAACAAAGTGGTTAGTAGATGTGAAAAGCAATGTACAATTAAGCCAACTTTTTCATGAAGGGCACAATGATTCAGACCTGCATCCAACCACTTTGAGAGTTGTCTCTTCTTTTGAATGGAGAGTGTGATATGCAATTAAGCCAATTGTGGAAAGTAATATACATAAGATGCACAACAAGGACTCGGCTCCTCTTTGTAAAAGCCACAGGCCTGCTTTAATGGACTAGCATCTCTCAACATATAATACCAGCACGCAAAGAGAATGAAAGACCAATGGATATACAAAGGTTATATGCATCCCTAATTAAGGCTTTCAAGCTAGCAAGAGTGTTTGCTGGAGGCAAGTATCCGAGAGAGGTGGTAGAATTCAAGACTGTGGTAAATCAGTCTGTGTGCTGTGTTAATATTCTTATTGCTCCCATGTACTCAACAAGAATGCCTTCATTTAGGGCCTTTCCGCACTACACTGTTAGGGTGGTATTATTCCACTTTCAACATCCTATGGAATCCTGGCATTTGCAGTTTAGGGAGGGGTATTTAGAATTCTCAGCCTGAGAGCTCTCTGGCCACAGTAAATTACAAATCCCTAATTCCACAGGATGTTGAAAGTGGAATAATAGTACTATAACAGTGTAGTGCGGAAAGACCCTTAGTCAATTAACAATTCAGAAACAACTACTGAAGACTTCATTGCCGATCGACTCACATTATGGAAGGATTCACTATCTGCAGATGAAGTCCTACAGTCCTAACATTTCATCCTATGCTATATGTAAATTGGCTGTAAGGGACACATAGCATTACGAGTGGACAAATCAGTCTGTTTTTCATCTATTCAAATGTCTTCACTAATTCATCTGGACATTTCATTAAATCGGCATGAAAACTGACATGTGAATACATTGTCTAAAACATATTTTCTCGTCTCAAGAGCGTACTCATTTTAATGCATCTGGATTTTTCTTTCTAAGTAAGAACTGCATCAGAACCCTCCAAGAAGTATGAAAGCCAAGGTTCTGATTTGCATATTATGTCTCAGGAAATCATGCTAGCTCCAGAAATCAGATTCCTTAAGCATGCCTACTTAACATATATTACAAAACTCTTACACAGAAGGTGGCATCTTGTAGGAATTAAGTAAAACTTTTCTATGGAAATTTTTGACTATGGAGAGAGAGAAAAAGAAAGAATCAGTTCTTGCAAGATGCTCTTGTTTGCGTTCCTATGGGAAAGTGTCTGCCAATCAGAAATATGTTTTTAGGAACACTTCACAGTTCTCCCATCAAATCTTCTTCTTTGGTATACTAGCATATATGGTTACAGGCTGCTGTAGGATTGATGATGGAGCTCTGATAGGCTGAGATGAACTGGAACTGAGCTGAATCCCAACAATCTAATGGGCCCAGTGAGGCAGTAAATTTTGCAGCAACTCGACACATTAATATAGGAGTAGAGTCTGTTATATCAAAGGGAGATTGTTGTAGTCCATAAAGGGGAGGGGGTTTCCACAGCAATCCAAAAATGGCAAATACTGAAAAAATATAGTTAATGGAACATCTTGAGAGAATCACATTTCACTGCTTTCTCTTTGCCAAGCCCACTCATCCTGTTGTGAGCGTTTCCCAACCTTAAGTTCACTGAGTTTCTGCAATTGCACATACTTCCCACTCTTCATTCATGAAGCTTGATGTTTTCTTCCTATACTGAAATTTATAAATTTCCCTAATTTCCTAATTTGTACATTTGTTTGCTCAATGTATCTAACTTGTACTGTATCTAACTCATACTTAACTTAACCCAATAGTTAAAGTATTCTTCTGAGTGTTTTTTTTAATTAAGCAGGTTTCAGCAATTTGCATTCTAGAACATGCATTCTTTTGTGTGTATTTTGTATATTGAAAACGTCTTGTAATCCTCACAGTTACGCAGAAGCTCACTTTAATGTGAGCATTTTCTTTTACCAAGTCTCGGGAGGTGCAAAAATGCTCCTTTCCTCAAGCAAGAAGTTGACGATGTTTCATTGTTAAATCCAATGAAATTACTGTCCACCCCTATGAATACCTTTGCTAAGTCAAGTGTATGGAGTTACAGTGCATAAACTCTGCAGAGGAGAAGATTCTGTTCTTGATTTCTTGCTTCTCTGGCTGCTGTGTCCTGAACACTGCTCTTTAATTGTGTATAATCTAGGAACACATCTACAATTAATGTTGCAATCGAGTTATCTCAATTTTTCAGCTCTTTTGGCTCATCTACATTCTTTACCCTTCAGTATCACTTGGGGCAGTCCATAGTTCAGCTGGTGTGGGAAATATCCACTCCAAAATAATGAGCTGAAATACATCTCCCTGCTTGGATCGCAAGCCAGCAATAGGACGTCTCAAGGCTGGACTCTCTCCTCCAGTTTTAATGCTGAAGGGGAGGAATCTCAGGGCAAAAGTGCTGCCTTGAAAAAAAAGTTTATGCATATATCTATAAATCTGTCTGTCTGTCTGTTTGCCTCATTTATTTGACTTATTTTTAATTGAATGGTATGCTCTGTGCAACTGTTCTTCATCCTTAGTGCATTAGGCTTAATGGCATGAACACAGGCTGCCACATGTAATATCACTCTTGCAACATCATAGGGCTTCCTCTATGACATTCCTCTGTTTTAGGCATGCACACACTATAATAATGCAACAAAAAAGCAATAATGATATTGCTTATATATGCCTATTTCTTAAAAGAAATTTGTGCAATTTTTAACTGATGGACAGATGTATTCTCATTCATTTTTAAAAGGATCTTGACATAACTGTAGCCCTATTCACTTATTCCCCTTCATGTAACTCCAGACACTCTGATTGACCAACCCCTGGTGCTCTCTGTTCAGACTGAACTTCAGCAACAGGCAATCAGCAGTATCCACGGAGGAATCCAGTGTGATTTAGAGCTGCTCTATTGCTTTCCTTCTCATTACTACATTCATACACCACCTCTTCCCTAAAGCTGGAACCCAACTATGATGGCTCAGATTTAGGAATCACATGTAAAATCTACAAAGACAGGCTCTCTCTTGAAGACATTTGTTTTAAAAGAAATTGAAGGCAATCAGGACTGTCCAGCATGGTGTAGCAGTCTGAGCACTGGGCAACAATCCTAGGGATCAGAGTTTGATTCCTTGCTTGGCCATGGAAAGCCACTGTGTGGACTTAGGCACATCACACACTCTCAGCCCCAGAAAGTCCCATGAAAGGTTCACCTTAGAATCACCATAAGTCAGAAATGACTTGAAGGCACATGACCATCACCAGGGACTGGCCATTAGGAATGCAATGGGGGTATGAGAGGGCTGACCAGCAGGTCTCCTTCTGTGATTCTAACTGCATACGGTGATTACCCCAATAAGACTTGTACTTTCAGTCTTACGTGTGTGGGGGGGGGGGGGGTAATCATATGAATCCAGACACAACATTAGGAGGTCAGAAAGACCAATGAACTCTTCTATATAACATGGACTAGAAGCATTGACAAATTGTTCTATTGTCCAAAATGGTGTATCCCAAAACACAAAATTACATGCATCTACTATGTGTGCAGTTCGGATTTGACTTAGCAGGATGGATCTATATTTAGGCAAATGCAACTTACATGGTTGAACTTTCCTTTGCAAGCCCTTCTTGGTCCCTGAATTCTGCACTGAACATAAATGCTCCCTACAGAATGGAGATAAGCTATGTGAGGATGGGGGGAATCCCTGAAAACAAGATGGAAATCAAGTTCAGTGTGTGCAGATATTCCACCAACAAAGGACAGATCTTGGATGAAGATAACATTTCTTCTGTTATGTTTTGGAATCTGCACAAATATATAAGAAGACCTAATTTAGAGAAAAAGATATTCTGGCTTCCTTCTTATGCTTTTTGATAATATTTTTGGTTTTTCCTTTAAATCATAGGTTTTACATTCAATACGGTGCTCTTATTTCTTCCCACCTGTTTGTTGTTGCAGATGCTTGAGGAAGGACGATCTTTAAAAAATATAAGCAAACCTCCTCCTCCACCACTACATGCATATGCCTTCGACCATCCCTTTTCCACCTGGGAAATCATATAATCTTTTATTTGTAATACTAGAATCATTTCCATAGCAACCAATTGTGATACATCAAGGTGGTCGATGAGACCATGCTGAGGGCTGGGGGAGGCAGGGTTTGCACAATGAGCTGAGATTTCAGCTTTTCCAGGAAGGGCCCTTAATAATGAAGTGAGAAGGTGAAGAAGAAGGAGTGCCCACGCCACGGTAGATAGAAGGAAGGAATGAAATCAGCTTCCAGATTCATAGAGGCAGAGTGTCTTTACTTTCTCTTTTTGCTTTTGCCAGCCCGCCCCTATCTGATGTCTCTTGTAATCCCGTTCTATACTTCAGCGTAACTAAGATCCCATTCAGCCAGTGAACTATGGAGAGAAGGGCAGAGTGTTGCTCAAACATGATCAGCTTTTTCACAGAGTTAATAGATTACTCCTCCCACCCTCAACCACCAAGGGGAGATGAGTCTACTGAAATCATTGTGTAACAAAATTGTACCGATATTCATTTGGACAAAAGGACATGAAAGGTGCTCTCTCTCTCTCTCTCTCTCTCTCTTTCTTTCTCTATCCCCCCTTCCTCCCCATTCCCCCCCCTCTGTTCCAGCTTTATTGCTTCCATTAGATATTTAATTCCAAAATCTACCCTGGTAATCACATTAAAATACTAACGTTACAACAAACATTCTCATATGTTCCAATTAAGCTCTAAAGAGCTTTGGAGGGACGTGGCAATCTCAAAGTGTAGGACTAGCGAAAAGCACAACACATGTCTAAGAAGCAGGAAGCGAGTGGGAGGAAAGGGAGCCCAGGAGAACTTTTTCAGAGGGCTTTTACATACCACCTGTTATCTCAGCCTAGAACTGTAAATCCTTGACTATTTTATCCTCACACGCAAGAATGAATAATTGCAGGCAATTTCTCCTTGCTGAAGGAGGAAAATATTCCTCCACAGTTTTTCCCTCATATTCAAATGGCCTGAAGTTTTGTGGAGGGAGCATTCCCTAGAGAAAAACACTTGGCTTTCGTGTAAACCCCTTTCCCTTTTTTTCTGGCAGGAAATGGTGTTTTCTGCACAAACAACAATAGTCAGTAAAATATAAATAAACCAATGTATAGTACTAATGAGAGCAAAAGAACATGAGAAAATACACAGTGATAACCTGTGGACAATGCTATAATATAAGACATATTACCATGTATTCTCCTGTATAAGTCGACCTCATGTATAAGTTGAAGTCAGGTTTTTGGGCCAAAGTTATAGATTTTAATATGACCCACAGACAAGTTGAGAGTTGCTCCATGGAGAGGAGAAAGAGCCAGCACCACTTCTAGGGCCCAGCCATCCCTGGCCACTGTTGCCACTTCCCACCCAGGCATTCAAAAAAGCCTTTCACCACTCTACTCAGACAAAGGGATGGTTCCTCTTTGGATAAAAGTTATCATAAAAAGAAACCACCTCCTTCTTTGAGTAGAGTACTGGAAGGTAAGAGCTTAGTCTGTCCTCGGAGAACCTAGGACAGGTTCTCCCATATGCCTTGGGTCCCATTCTGGAAGAAAGGTGGCATATAAATATAATTACATAAATAAGAAGAACCAACCTCCTCTACTCCTCCTGTGCTCCACTGAGGGGAAGCACTTTGTTTCCACCCAGGCATTCAAAAAAGCTAGAAGAGAGAGTGCTTTTAGGTTCTCCTGGTATGGACTAAGCTCTCTCCTTTTGCCACTATACTCAGTGAAGCGGAGGGTTCCTTTTTTTAAAATAAGAATTAAGGCCTCTGTAGATTAGTCAACCAAGGTTTTTGTGGTCAATTTTTGGACTAAAATTTCAGACTTATACGTAAGAATGTACAGTAACTCATATAGATATGTTTTAACACAATACTAGATAATAATTGCTGTGTAGCAGGTGTGATTTGAAGATCTAGTAAATAGTCTTTTATCCTCACAGGTGCTTCTACCACTAGTCTTGGAGATATCAGTTCTACCGTGGTACACAGCTTTTCTGGAGTTTTCTATTTTAATTGCAGCCCTCCCATAGATTTCAATGCACTTTGATATGTCCAAGACTAACTGTGTCTTGAAGTCATTATCTTTGTTTGAAGTTCTTTTTCCCCCATTTTTTCCAAATGTTGGAGAAACTGTTTAAAAAAAATGGAAATGAATAATTGAGAATATTCTTTCCATTTCTTTGTCAACTTCATGTCTTGTAGTGGGTTTCCTGTAGGCATCTAGTGGGAACAGAACGCTACACTAGATCAGCCTTTGTTCTGATTGAGCGTGTCTCAGTTTCATGTCCATCCCTGCCACCAATGAAACAATGCCTCTTTCTTCTTCTTTTTTAAAAACATCCATCAGTGTCTAGCATTCTTGTATATGTTTAGGAATATTCTAAAGTGTAGAAGAAAGTTCTCAGTTCTGCAGAGCTACACACCCTTGGGACTTTGGCCATTTCCTCACTACACTGTTACAGTGCTATTATTCCACTTTCAACATCCCTTGGAATCCTGGGGTTTGCAGTTTAAGAAAGGTTATTTAGAATTCTCAGCCAGAGGGCTCCTTGACCTCAGTAAACTACAAACTCCAGAATTTCACAGGATGTTGAAAGTGTAATAATAGCACTATAACAGTATAGGGTGGAAATGGCCTTCTTGCGATCCTAAGCACACTTACTTAAAAGAGTAAGTCCCCCTGAAGACATGCAGTAGATCTACAAAGGATTTGCTGCTCCAGATCCAAAGCTTTACATAATTACTTAAAACAACAACAACAACAACAACAAGAAGAAGATGGTAATTTCCACTATCCTATAGCCAGATGGCCACTGGCAGGGAGATTCCAGGGGTTTTATCCCAAAACACAGTTCCTGATCCCACACTCTGCCAAGAACTGAAATATACAAAGAATTGTGTCTCAGCCCCTTCCTTACATCCACCAAGAAGTAAAACTATCCAAGGCAACTGGAGTTAAGTAAGGATATTTGTTGCAAAAGCAGGAACAAAATGTACTGGAAAGCCTATCTCTCGCTGTAATTCTGGGGTTCTAGAATGGTGTCTCTCAAGAGCACTTATTGCCAGTCATGTTCCATCTGAAAACTAAAAGGTAAAATGGAATAAAAGGTTTGGAGGGTTGGGAACAATAAAATCCATCAAATAAAATCAAGGAAATTGAAATCTCCTGGCACGTATTCCGTAAGCAGAAGAAAAGGCTAAATTAGCCTAGTAAATTATTCAGAGTGAATCATGCGTATAGCTCTAATATTTATATCACCTTTCATCTCAAAGTACTTTACAATGGTGAGGATAGGTATGAAGTGCTTTGGGATCATTAACAGCCAAGAAAAGGGGCCTATGTCCTTTGTCAAGCTTTTATGATAAGGAAGCGCAGCTATAAGGAACCCCATGCCTGAAATAACTTCAAAATATAGCTTACTATCTATCTCCCCTTCCCTTTTGCAAAGTGAAAAAGAAAAGAGAGAGAGGGAAAAAGTTCAACAGCTCACAGGAGGGATTATGAATGGCAATTTCTGCTTTAGACCCAGCAATATTAAATGAATTTTAGGTCTAGAAAATTTAGGCAACCCTGTGGTCATCTGCAAGGCTATTTTGCAGGCGGCGGGATAGTTTAGATCTTCCAAAGGCAGAGAGGAAGTTCTAATTTTAGAGGCAATAACAAACTTCCCACACTTCTTTTAGTCACCACATAATTTGACCTACAAAGCTTCTTGCATGCAGAAAAATAGCAAATCACTGGGGAAGATTTTAACCTTGTTGTTCCCCAGGTGTGTTAGGGTTTTTTTTAATACATTGTTTTTTTGTTTCCCAAAGAAAAAGGAAGTAGCAAGCCCTTCCTCTCCATCACAGTCCAAAATGATTCAGTTCAGAAACACATAAATGACTTCTTAGCTCTTTACACCACCCTTGAAATAGTCATAATGTGTTAATTAGGTGAGAAAACTTTCTTCTATTAAAAAATGGGCATTTTTAGTACATCAGTTAACAAAAGCAGCCTGATATAAAAAAAAAAATTGACAGCCTGTTTTGTGTAGCAACAGTGGCAGCGACAAAAACTTCCCCTATCTTTAGCTTCCCTACTCCCCCGCCCCGTCCTAAGAACGTGATTAGGTTTTTTAAGAATCCTTGATTGGTTTTATTCATACCAAATCTGTGGATTTTGTCTTTTTTCGAGGACAAAACGACATGCCAGATTCCTTCTGTGAACAGCGTCGGGAGGAGTAGATTCACAGACACTTGTTTAAAAGGGACCAGAAGGAGACAGATGTGTGTGTGTGTGTGTGTGTGTGTGTGTTTTCTAAAATGAGCAAGATGATTGGGCTGGTAAAAATAATCCTGAATTTATTATCGCTGGAGGAGATGAAAGAGGTGCAACCACATCACACATTGAATGGGGCTTCATCTTGAGGTGGGAAGAATTCAAGGGCAAATTCTTCCCTAGCAGGTGGTACCCCCAACACCTGGCATGGAGAGCCCTCCCTTCTCCGTACTCCCCCCTCTCAAATCATATGGTTTCTATTAATGAAAACATCTGACTTATATACAACAACAGCCTTCTGCCTCCCTGCTTTGTCTGGAAGGAGAAGATGGAAACATCTTGAACATGCAACAGCTGTACTTCAGAGTCACTACCAAAAATTGCAGTCTTCTCTCTCTCGCTCGCTCGCTCCTTCCCTCCCTCTTTTCTTTTTAAGTTGTGAGCATGAAAATAATGTCCTGTGACATTTACAGTCTTGGATACAAGTGATTTTAAAGGCTTATTAAGCAATAAGAAGGCAGAACATGCCATATATCGGGGTGCAGGGAGGCTAATGAACCAAAAGGGCTGCTATTCAAATGCCATGTCACACAATCGTGGCAAATGCTTGAAGAAGGATGGTTATTCTCACTTCTAAGATCCGTGGAGGAGTGTGTGAACATTTCTCAAGGCAATGCCATCCAGGGGTGGATGAGTCGGTCAATATCCTTTTCTCCCACATTTGATTATTGAAGTTGTTATTATTCCAGTATCATAGTCTTTCCATCCACTTTATGAAAAAATCAGCTAATTGTACTCAACTCTTATAATCCCAACCATTCATATAGGCCAAATAAGCCAGAACTGGAGATACTCCCAGCATGAAAAGGACTGTGTTCAACTTGTTTGCTGTGTAGCCCATAAAATACAAGAAACCTGTTACGAAATAGGAAAGTAATCCTAATTTAGCATCACAAACATGGTTTAGTGTGCAAGGATCCAAAGCCAGAGGAAATTTGCTCTTCTCTCTCTCATATATTCAGATTCTTTTAATGTAAAGGGCTCTTCCAGACTGTGGAAGAGGGAGACCTCATTACAAATGGATAGACTCAAACCATTACACCACACTGACTCACTCCCTGGTACTTGTAACCAAACTTTATTAGTAATGTATTTATCTCCTTTAATCTGAATATATATGAGAAGGTAAGACAGGGATGGAATGAAAGATAAAGGGACAAGTAGGGTGAATATTGGATGAAGATCTGAATAATGCCAAAATAAACACTGAAATTACTACTTTTTTTAAAAAAAAAATGAACATATTAATAGGGAACAAAAGATACATTGATATATCTTTAGAGGTGCTGATCATATGGGAGATGTTCTCTGAAATAGTGCCTCCATGACCACAAACTTCAGACATGGAGGTGAGATTTTATCATAGACCAGTGGTTCTCAACCTGTGGGTCCCCAGATGTTTGTGGACTTCAGCTCCCAGAAGCCCCAGCCACAATGGTCCGCTTCTGGGAGCTGAAGTCCAAAAACATCTGGGGACCCGCAGGTTGAGAACCACTGTCATAGACACATGTGAAGTTTGTTAAGTCATGAGGACTGACACCATGTAAGAATGAGTCTGGAGAACACAGCTGCATATGTTAGCCATGTATTCCCAATCCTATTAGTGTCATGTAGTCAGTTTGGTTTACTTGTATTGTATTTTCATACTGATAGTTTTTTTAAAAAGAGGAAGGAAAGAAAGAGAAGAGATCCACACACTCAGTGGGAAGACAATATTCAATATTTATGACGTACTACCTTCCTCGCTAAATATAGCACAGAGGGAGTGATCACTGAGTACATTTGTTAACATTCGAGGAAGAAGAGGGGGAATAAAGAGTGTTGCTTAAGGAGAAAAATATAGTACCATTACGTGCTATCCTTTTCATTGTGTTAACATCTCCTCTGAGGCATAATGCGCTTTATAACAGCTTGCCACTGCCTCGTCAGTGCATGAGTTGCTTCTCCTAATGCACTTCATAACATGTCGAACAATATAATATTTAAAAAAATGGGCTCCACACCCCTTCATTGTTTCACAGGAAACAAGGCATTACGAGATGACACTGTCAAGGGATGCTCAGATAAAAGCACTGCAGTCAATCACGGTGGAGTGACAAAGGCAGATTGCGGCAACAGGGCCATTAGAGACAAAAGCACCCACCCATTCCCTACCCTCCTGCATTTCCCTCCTCACTGCTCGGAAGCAAGCTTCAATTAGCTCTAGGGTTCACCATAACTCAGAGTCTTCTCAGACATTTATTCTTCTGGTAAGCTCTTATGCATGAGGATGCTCAAGGAGGAGTTTGAGGTTCCATTTAGCTGAGAGGACTATAGCTCAGCAGTGTGCAGAAGATCACAAGTTCAAGGCAGAAAGCCTCAGGTTCCGGTTTCTCCGGTTAAATGGGTCAGATAGTAAGAGGCATGAAAGATGGCTCTTTCTTCCTAGGACTTGGACTACTGCTAGGTTAGAAATCTTGCTCACTTATCTTTTGTGACAGGCCTTTTAGCTATTGGTTTTACAAAGTTCTCAGGCAGTTATGATGGGGACGGTGGCTGAGGAATCAGCAAATGTGGATTTCATTCAAGACTGCCCTCCCCCTCCAACCTCATAATTTGAGCCTTGGGTTACCCAGATAGCCTATGGTCTGGGCAGAGGGGTGCACTTAATTCCACCCTTGTGGAATAGGGAATTTCATCCTCCACCCAGACCATAGGGTCCTCATGCTAGATTTACTATTCCCACTTAGGATGGTCACATGCCCTGCTTTACAGAGGATATCCTTGTTTTGTTGTTGTTGGATGGCTTCAGGCCATTTCTGATTCATGGGGACCCTAAGGTAAACCTTTCCAAGGATTTTCTGGGTCTGAGAGTGTGTGTTGCACCCAAGGTCATCTAGTGCATTTCCATGGCCAAGCAGGGAATTGAACCCTGGTCTGTAGGATTGTAGTCCAATGCTCAAGCACTGCACCATATTAGCCTTAGTTTAAAGGTATTCTCTTTAAAGAGCTGTCCAGCACAACTCTATTTAAAAGGCTGCCCAGTCCCACCCTGATAAAGAACCATCAGAAAGCAGGGCAGAGGTCTTGGGAATTTTCCTGTCAACATCTAGCACCTGGACTACAGAACTTGGAAAGTTACTTTCAAAAAGTAATTAGTTATAGCACAACCCCCAAAGAGTCAGCATTCTGGTGTCATTTCTCAAAACTAACTAAATGATTAACTCAGTCCATTATACAAAACGTGCGCTTTTACCATTCACAGGGTTGGCAGATCTCAATTCCCTGACATGACAGGGAACTGCTGTGTTACTCTGGGAGACCATTCTCAGGGTGTGGAGCACTGGAGGAGGAGAAAGCTTGATTTTAATTCTGTGAAGTAGATTTAAAGGAACATTAGTGTACCACATGAAGCCTTCTTATCAGACAAGCTCAGGTAGCAGCAGGAGCAGAAAATCTGGCTGTGAGCCTTCCAGGTGCCTTAGCACAAATGTAGGGCATAGAGAGAAAAACCCACATCTCATGGGTGATGTAGGCAAGTCATCTTGGATGCAAAACCTGGTGAACATGACAGCGACTGCTGGAGCTACTTCCCAAATGCTTCCCCTGCCCAGCTCTGGATTTTCATATTATCTGCATTACCTGGATTTTACAGAGAACCAGGCAAGATTGTCCTTATGTCCATTTCTATGATCAGCTGAAACAGAGGTACAGTTGGTCCTTCACAGTTGTGGGTTTAACATTCATGGATTTGATTATTTGTGCGTTTCTCCAACCCCTGCCCCCCATCTCAAGCACCTCTTCCTCTCAGCCCATTAAAACTGCCTCTGGTCCTCTTCCTCTACCACCCAATGCCAAGCCAGCTAAGAACAGCTTGCACCCCAATTTCTTAACCCCTCAAACTCTCCCCTAATTTTCTTCTACACCCAAAGAAGGAGAAGAGTGTGAGAGAGGAAGTATAGGGACACCATGCCAACCTGTCCCTTTTTCCTCTGCTTTCCTTGACCTGGTTTGTACCCTTGTGCCTATTCTCCTCACAATGCCTCAGCCCCCTTCCCACAGACACCCCCCCACATTTTGATATTTGCACTTTTTCCACTTTTGCAGGGATCCAGAGCCCCTAACTAATGCGGAGGGCCAACTGTAGTTCCACACTACTTCTGTGATATCACAACGAAGACTCACTTTCTGGTCTCAGGTTTTGCCCTTGAAATTTCAGAGAATGGGATGCTGCTGGCCTGGCAACTCTGACCATCCACCTCACAGTCATCTCAACACCCACAGCAGAGCATGAGGCACCAGCGCGGGACACAGCAAAAGTGAGCACTCGAACCATCTGATCCACGATTTAGTGAGGCCGCACCCTCATGACTATAAAGGTAACTAGAAGTTCCCATTGCATTACAAAAGTATTGAATTGTATTATGTCTCATTGAGCTCCAATTGCAATGTAAGGTAATTATGTTTTAATTACTGCAAAAAAAAAAAATTAATTGCCAATCGTTTCAAGCTCTGGCAGGCTAGCAACTGAGAGTTGCTGCTAGTCACATTCCTTCTCACTCTGGAGGGGGGATATATTGAATTCCTATTTCAATTGCATCCCCTGTTTCTAAATTTGCTTCTATACATTAGAAATTAACACGTACAGAATTGCAAGAAATCTTTGCCTCTTTGGAAATGTTTATCTGGCCACCCCTGGATCCACTGTGTGTACAAGATCTTTCTAGACACTTGTTCCCACAACACATGCTGATTTCTTTACCCTTCTTTTGTGCACCATTTTCCCCCTCAGTAAAAGGAAGGATAATACCAACATAGCACCATCCTGAGAAAGCTCTCAGATTTATGGGTGAAAAGCTTCCCACAAGAGCTGAGGAATATGATTACTGTTTCGGTTTTCTTTTCATTTTATTAATAGACTTGTTTCCATTTAAGGCACTTCCATTAAAACTAAATGGAATACAAATGAAAGAAAGCACAGGAAGCAAGCAGCAACAGATTCCGTTGGTTAACAATCTCATTTCAACGCCAAGCAGCCCTCAGAGGATTCCATCATCTTAGTGTAATATTAATCAAGGATAAGCTAATACAGGATGTTTGTTGGGCCAAAAGGGAGGGAGAAGGGGGGAAAGAAACATTTACACTGTAATTCCTTGTTTGTTCAAAAAAGCCACATGGTGAAATTGAATGTGAAAACGATGCCACCGAATTCAATAACAATAAAACCCTGATTTATCTCTTTCTTCAGCAGCTTTAAACCCAATTCACCTGACATTCTAATTAATACTTTTCACACCAGAAACTTGGCACACACTGGCCCCACCACACTTCCCATGAACACTTGGTGGATTTTAAAAGAAATAAAGAATTGCTGCTGATTGTGTTCAGGATAATGCAGAGAGTAAAGTTCCTGCAAAGAATAATAATGTCATACACAATCACCAGGTTTTTCTCATGCTTGCTTAACGCCTGTGCAACTGAGGCAGCTCTCCGAAGGCCGGCTACCTTTTAATCAGACAAGGATCAGCAATGAACCATTTCACTTACTTATTCTGGGGAGGGGAGCCTCGAAAATCAAAGAGATAACACAAAAAATACTCAGCAACGAAATTCCAATTACACCTCACACAGGGCACTGTGGTTTCTGCCACAATAGCTTTGCATCTTGACTTTCCATTCAGTCAGAATTTGGACTGAGTCCACAGACGTATTTGTTCTGCAGATCTTTCAGCATCGGTGACATTTATAATAGGGGAAGAGTGGCTTCCCATTCTTTCAGACCATATTATTATCCAGGAATATTGGGGGACTCACCGCCACCCTACCAACATGCTTTCCTCCTGCTTATGCCAAACTAGGAAAGCTGTTGGTTGTTGTGCTGGCTGGTGATGGCATCTGTGGAGCTGATAAGTCACCTTGCTGTAGAGAGATGCTGGAGAGTGTGAAGGTGAGTGTGAAGGAGGAAACACAGGTATAAAAGCTGAGGCAGTAGCCAGAGCACAAGAAGAGGAGGCAGTCTCTGTTTGGGGAGCGTATTTGATTTGTCCCAGCCTTGGAAGACTTTTAACAAAGGAGAAAGGGTAGATGAATAAGGGACAGCCAGAATGTTAAGAAGTAAAAGGCTTTCTCAGGGATGGGGGGAGGAGGAGGCTGAAGAAGATCCTTTAGCAGACTCTGCACCATGTTCTAACCTTGGCCCTCATAAACTCTAACTTTCCAAACTTCTTCTGCCTTCATAACAGTTCTAAGAACCAGAGAACTTTCCCTCTGTACTGGGAAGGACCTGTCTGCTGTACTTGTAAAGATAGCTATCTAGACGCCTCTGTTGGGCTTATACATCTGTAGTGAGTTGCTTGCTAGGGTTTAATTCTGCACAGACTCACCATCCTCCATAGGGTTGACCACGTGGAGATTTGAGAATGGTGGATAATTTGATTCTGCTCTGAGTAACTCTCTTCCTGGCAACTGATTCTCACACAAAGTAAGGACTGCTACTCCTGCAGAGGTAGGTCGTACATAGCTGGATGCGGACTGAGGATATCATCCACCAAAATCCATCAAGTTCCTCCAGAAGTCTCTGTGGATCATGCCATCTTTTTCTATCTGGCTATTGGAGACACTGCTCTCTACCAGTGAGGGCTTTGGAGGAACCATCAGATCAACATGGTGATTGGGAGGACACCTTGAACATTGTGAAGGGAGAAAGGGAATGCCACCTCCACAGTGACCAAAAACATCCATATCCAACTTTAAGGTGGAATTACCTTCCCTTGTGCATTTCACTAAAAGGATGCTGTCCAAACAGCCAATTCTAGTTGAGATTAGCCATTGGATTTAACGCATTTTTTTAAAAAAAATTACTGTAAGTAGAAATGAAACTGACAGATTTTCCATCCCCAGCTGCAAGCCACTAAATGAAAAACCAATGTTTCTGCTGATGAGTTCTGTCATGCCAGAAAGGCTAAGGAAGAAAAATAGTTTCTATCTGTTCAAATGTATTTGTACAACTTCTTTGCATGGACATCCATGGTGTAGCTGGATGTCAGGCATGACTGCTATTTCCATGGCACCATCAACAAAGCATACTGTGCTGTCTTGTAATTCTTGATAGAGTTGCTCCCCAAACTTTGCTTAATACAAAAATTCAAAGCAAATCCAAGATAATTTCTCCCCATATAAAATATGTGGAATTTCTAAGGGAGGCCAGAAAGAGTTTTGGTGAGTCTAGCAAAATTTGGGGACAGGAGTCTGTCCATGCTTAATTCTCAATCTTATTGTGACATTTCACCAAAATGATTACCCTTTCATATGAGTTTAATGGCTTAAATCCAATTGTTAGGCCCAACGAGAGCAGGCCCATTGAATCAACACAACATAATTGTTGATTTATCAAATTTCCATTGATCCAGTGGATCTATACTAGTTGGGACTAGCTATTGGATTTAGGCCAGTGTACTTATTTGCTGGTAGGGCAATTGATGAATCTGAACCTTGAACTTCTTAAAAGAGGCCTTTATCTGATGTGGTGAGCTCTTTTAACATTCTTAAGAAAGAAAGCATATTCAGGGTGACTTAACACTGGTTTAGTGTACTTTATTAATAGCAGGAACAGGGAAGGTTCTTAACAAGATTTCTGAAATGTTCCATGCAACAAAGAAAGTATGTAGGTTTTGGATCTCTCTGTCAGAGGGGTGGGCAATTTTTGGAGGTTAGGGAGCCACACTGCCCCCTCCCCAGAGAACACAGAGGGTCAAATTCCCTTATATACTTCCAGCTCCAATAAAAATAGCTTTACATATACAGTACTTAGTTACATAGCAGAGTTACTATGAGAAGCTGCTAGTGAATTGCCAAGATGGATGACAAGACACCAACAAGAATGTCACAAACCTAGCCTGTGTCCTGATGAGCAACAAGAGCAATGTGCATCAGTCCCAATGCACACTGGCCCTGTTGTCCATCAGTCTCATTGTCCATTGGTCACTTTGTTGGCTCCTGTATGCAGTAAAATAACAGTAGCCCTTAACTGGCTACAGATGGTACAGAATGGCCATTTCTAATTTCCACAGATGTAAGTATGCAACAGAATTTGGCCCTCCTTTTATGAACCAAATACTTATAAACATCCTTTAGGAAGTTTGGAGGACATTTTTTTTGGCATATTTTTCTCCCCAAGCACTTCCTGTTAGGAAAAAAAAAGCCCCCAATATAGAGAAATCATTGTCTCATAACCCCACCTTTAAACCATATGACGTGATTCACTGAAAAAGACAGTAATGCCTGGTAAGGTAGAAGGTGGTAGGAGAAGAAGAAGACCACAGCACAGGTGGATTGATTCAATCAAGGAACCCACAGCCTTAAGTTTGGGGAACATTTCTGTGCAATTTTTCCAACATTTTTTTTAAAAAATGGGTCCCGGGATATACCGCAGTCCACACGCTACACTTTCCTCACCTTTCTCCAAAATTTGAGGTGTCCCAAAATGACACCAAATGACACCAAAAGAATGTGTTACTTCACACACTGTGTAATACATTTATAGAATTTGCTGTCAGAGGATTGGATGGTTTGTGAAACTCACTACCAGTAGCTTGGAATGGGATTAGATAAACTGAAAAAGGATAAGTCTAGCAAAAGCCAGTCCCCACTATGGCTATATGCTACTTCCAGAGGCCGATCCACACAACAGAACGTTATTGCAATTTTTCTACTTTAATTGCCATGGCTCTGTCATTTGGTATCCTAGGGATGGCAGTTTAGGGAAGGGTATTTAAAATTCTCAGCCAGAGTGCTCCAGTGCATCACCAATCTAGAAAACACAACATTTCAAGGATGGAACACTGGCGATTTAAGTGAGATCATGGCATTATAATTGTGCAGTGTGGATGGACTCATGGAGGAGAGGCAATATGTCTCTGAGTGTGTCAAAATCCAAAAATCTGAAGGGACATCTAGCTGGCATCATCAAGGTTCAGATATAGGTAGAAATAGAACGGGGTTGGGTGCTATTTTTCCTTGCTGGAATTTACCAAATATCATTAATTTCCTCATAAACAAGATGGAAAGAAGTTGAGATAAAATTACATATAGGGGAGAAAGCAAAACTAAGAGATTTCCCACTCTTAGTTTGCTCACCTCTTCAAAGTCTGGATTGCAATCCAGCCATCATGTGATGGTGTTAGGATTGCCACTTCTTTCTTTCTTTCTTTCTTTCTTTCTTTCTTTCTTTCTTTCTTTCTTTCTTCCCTGAAAGACACTTTTACAAGCTACACAGCAAGCAAGTACAAGATTGTAAGGTTATCACCATTCTGAGAATAATTGTACCTGTTGAATTTGTCCAGTGTAGATGATGAAAGAGACCCACTATGAAGTATTGGTTTGAGTACTGGGCTATGACCCTAGAAACCAGGGTTCGATTCCCTGCTTGGCCACGGAAACCACTTGGTGACCCTGGTTGTATCACACACTCTCAGCCCCAGGAAACCCTGTGAAAAGTTCGCCTAAGGGTCGCCATAAGTCAGAAATGACTTGAAGGTACACAACAACAACAATATGATGAAGATTTGGTTTACTTTTTTTATAAGAACTTTGAAAATTTCTTTATAAGAAAGAAAGAAATAAGAAAGAAAGAATGTGAACTTTCCTTTAAAAAAAACAAACAAATGTGGAAGAAACCAACCCATTCCACCTCAAGATTAAGAAGGAAAATTAGATTCTTAAGAGGTACTGAGATGTTCAGCACACTAAATATAAAACGTGTAGGTGGACCACTAAGACAATAATAATAACTGACTGCTCAAAACTCAAGGTAATTCATCCTTGTGTTAAGAGGTAATAGATGCGTACATAGTATCTAGTAATAGATGCATTTATAGTTTGTAAAGCAGCTGAGAAACTCAGAAAACACATGTCACACTAAATTAATTCTTTAAAAAAAAACCTCAGGAACATTACTATTGATGAGTTCTCTCTGCAAGAACGTGTCGTACTCCAAGAGAACTTGAGTCGGTTTTGCTCTGATTGACAGCTTCTTTCTCAGCTGTCATCCAAGCCTTTTGTGTGAACAGCAGCCCTTTAGTCATTACATCCCAATTATTTATTGAATGCAAAGTTGAAACACATGAGTGACACAAAGTCTGACTCATCCTGCCATCACGTTTCCCTGCATACTTGTTTGGTTGATGTTTATTTGTGGGTGGTTCCCCCCCTTCTTTATAGAAACCTGTAGTGGTGGGAGCTCACAGCTATAATGCAGAGAACTAAATTTAGCAGAGATCATTAGCATCCCACAAAGCGGAAGGGACTCATTGAGAACTGTAATGCACAGATACACCCCCCTTGCCCTCCCACTAGGAGGTTGTGGTTGTTGCCCTTGTGTGTAATCTTTCTAAAAAATGTTTTCATATTATATTTCTGTTGATGATCCCAACAATGCAGGAGGGTGGAGAGATTACAGGTATGTGAGATTAGCTAAAAAGAATCTTGAAAGAGTGGATAATGAAGTGATGGATTGGGCTATCTGATGCTTTCTATATATCAAGATTCCGTAGGCATATAGGCATACATTTTGGATTCTTCTTGGCAAAGGCTGCCAATGGAGCTACAGCACACTAGCTTTATAAGTCTGCTATCTCAACATTGCTTTTCTTCTGCCCCATGGTTAGAATGGGTCAACTAAAAGGTTTGGGATGCATCTCAGGGAGAGGATTGCAAAACCTTTTGCTTGGCTGATTGATGGTCACAGAAATTAAGACCAGAGGAGACAATGAATTTTATGGGCCATAGAATTCAACAAGCTTTAAGGGACAAGATTGCTCCTTCCTCAAGACTGTGCATCGGGAAGCTCAGAGAGATAGAAAGCGCCAATGTTCTGCACTGAATGCAGTAACAAAAACAAGATTTGTGCAGTTTCCAAGATAACGCAGGAGCTTTCCCACTCTGTACCTAAATTGGCATTGGACTAGACAGGAACAAGATGGGAATAATGAGAAATCAAGGATGTAATTCTTCATTAATTTTCTTTGTAAGGGAAGCAACAAATAATTTTAGCAATTTTCTTTCTACTGTGAGAAAGTCTTCTAAAGATGCACAGTTTTCAAGGCCTATTTTGCAATTAATTCTGGATAAAATTCAAACATGCATGAAGTGCACATAAAATAAAAATTTTATGTGCAGGTTTCCTGCAGAGAAAAATAATAGTTTTGCATTTCTGTGTTTCCTGCACAGAAAATCTTTTTTAGATCGCATATCAACTATGTGCAAATGTTATCCATCATAAGTCCTGAACTGCATAGATTCTCATCAGCTCATGATTCTTCTTAACAAGGTTTCTTGGCACTTTCTCAACAATATCTTTTTACCCCGTTAGGAACATTCAAATTGAAATCCTACATCATGCTTGCAAAGTGTAAATCCACACTCAGGTAATTACACAGCGGTTCCACTATACCCTCTTATATTCAATACCAGCACTGTTCTGTTGATCGTGAGTCTGTCAATCCACCTGTTCATTGTTCAATTGTGCAATGTAGAATTCACAATGCTTTTTCCTGCAACCCAGTGAATAAAGTGGTAAATGGAAGGTACTGACAACTATGTGGAACTGCATGGCTGGAAAGCTAGCTGCTTAGTTTAATCCAGAGTTGACCCACTGAATCAACTGTTGAATAGGTAAATCCAATTAATTCAGTGACTCTGTTCTATTGAGACTAACAATAGAAGTTGGTCACACCTATAGAACTCTGCTTATGCAACTATGAATAGAATATGCACATTGTCCAATGGTAAACAGGAAAAAGCTGCAAATGTATATGTAAAGGACCTCACACATGTTCTTGGCATCAGAAAAGATCCTGGACCATATGTGCCTCTATGGAACTCTGCAGGGAAGAAAAAGCCAGGAAACAAGCTCCTTATGATATTGTTCAGAACTATTGCTATTAGCATCATCACCATTTCCATTATCTTCATATTTACACAACACCATCACCTTAAGTGGTATTTTTTTTACAAGATGATCAAGAGATCTTGCCCCAAGAAGCTTGCACTCTAACTTTACCCAAAGCACACAGAGAAATGGGAACAAGAAAGAGCAAAGAAGGATGAATAGGACCAAATGTACTTGACCTCATTCCAACCTATATGTTCTAGGATTAGTTAAGCTGGAAATACCAGTAAATGTTTGATTTATAAGTTATTCCTTTACTGCTTGCCTTGAAACCCACTACTGAATGCTATTCTCCCAAAGCTTAGCTGTGAAAAAGATGCAAGACAAACCACAGTCAGATAACAATAATGCAAACAGAAAAGTGCTAGTGTAATAATGCCTCCAGGAGTAACAATAAAGTTATATAGAGCTTTGCTTCAAAATGGAAAGAGAAGGGCCTTGGTGGAGCCAGCTTTGAAAAGACCCCATGCCTTCTACTCCTCAATCCAAATTTAATAAATAGAGATCAAAGAGTCTCTGGACCAAATATTGACAGTACTGTATCTAACATTGCATTTAATATTTTTAAGTACATAAATAAGAGCCACTTGGGTGTGGGGTATGCACATGCAGTAATTATTAGGATTAAAACAAGTGGTGAGTGGAAGCTTAGACGGCTCTTCCAAGATTGCTATTGCATTGAGAGGAAACTCCCCCCATCCCGTGATTCCAATGTGGGCTATCCTCTCAAAGAAAATTTCAGTTTTGGAGAAGTATTTTTTTCAGGACTTAAGAAAAGAATTGCATTTTCCATTCCCTGACTAATACAGTCCTGACCATTACGGTGGAAGTTATTTGCATTGTTTAAATACATATAGTAATAAAAAAAAAAGAAAAGAAAAAAAAGAAATCTAGCTTGACCCTTCAAGGGTTCAGTTGAGTACATTTGGATGCAACTAGTCTTTCAGATAGGATATGTGTGTGCAATCACATGCAACTGGGCATACCCACATGTTCTGGAAGAACCACCTATTAATTGGATGTATAACTAAGACTTCTTTATCTACATGAACTTCAAGTTTCTTTAGAGTCTGAATACTTTTCTCAGGGACTCTGTGACTCCTTCTCGTCTCTCAGACTGCCCCTGCACACTTGTTCCTTCTTCTTCTTTCAGCTTCTCAAGTCTGATAAATGAATTGTCAGTTTTTGTTCTTATAATTTGGTGCCCCTGACATGAGACTGTGCCCTTCATCTGGTGCAGCTGTCACTGGCAGGAATCTCAACTGTGACCTCTAACAAAGGTTGGACCAAGACCATCTCTATCAACTGTCCCTCTCCTACTTCCTCTATTTCTACACGTATATAGGTAGATGCTTGGATAGCTACCAGACATTTATATCCCTGTGAGCATCTCAACCTATTCCTCCTCTTGCTGAAGGTGGAAAGACAGAGCTGTCAGAGATGTCACCACCCAGGAACTAATTAGAGGACTCTACACAAAGTCAGTAAGATGAACAAGAAATACATATATAACTACTGGAGTTAAACTTTGCAAGGAAAATGGAGGTATCCATATAAAGAACTGGATGGGTGATACAGCAAACTAGGGAGTGACAACTCAGCTTTGTTGTATTTATTTCCTTTGCAAATTAGGGAAGTGGGGAAGATGTTGCATAGTCAATAGAGATAAAAATCACAGGGCTAAGCCTGCCCTTTGTCAACTCTTTTTTTTTTTTCTTAAAAGCTCTTATAAGTACTTGAAAGCCCCAGATGAAGAATATACCCACTGAACCAAGCTTGTTATGTCTTGCCCACAACAGGAGCTTACAAAACAGTACGGAACAAAGCAGCAAGGTAGATCAGTAAATGCAGCACCAAGGACAGCTCCAAATGACTAGCTTGCTTCAGGGAAAACTGGAGGTGAACTGGGACACTGAAAGTCTTCCACTTCCACTCTATATCTTCTATGCTTTGAAGGACAAAGATCACAATCTTGGGTTTTCAAACAGACATTTCTCATTTGCTCAACGGCTTCCTGCTTGGTTCATTCTCAGAACAATTGGACTGGAGATGTCACATGGGTGGAGGCACTTGGCTCCTTGGGCTCAGCATTAGGAAGCTGTGAGGATTTTGACTCTGGTTTAGTGCAGGCTCTGACTTAGTGTCTTTGGTTTGTTCTAGCTCCTCAGCTTCAGCAACTAGAAGCCTTAGTTTTGGACAGATTCTTCTCATCAAACCCCGACCTTAAGGCCAAGACTATGATGAGGGATGTGGAAATCTTTCTGTCTTAATTTTGCTGTGTTTCTCCAAACTTCACTTCCATGCTCTTCTCATCTTTGTTCCATTCTGGATTCTGGGACCTTGTGTTCTTCTTCACATGAAAATTGGCACATATTTTGCTACAAACATCTTCCTAATGTATTCCCTTCCCTAATCTTTTCCCCCCATTGACTAAAGGCTGTTTGTGCATACTGTTCAAAGATGGGAATTTTTAAGTTGTGTGCATTTATTTACATATAATTCAAAAAAGGAATGGCAAATACAATTATCTGTGCATTCAGGAACTAGCTAGATTGACAGAGCAGAGGATGTGGGAGAGTTGAGGCTGCTACTCCTTTTGCCTCTTTCTCTTCCTTCTCCTTCTTCCTCCTTCAAGGACTGATGGAGAGTCCAGGTCAGGAGACTGATGAGGAGCAGCAGCAGTTCCTCAAAGCAGTAATAGCTTTTCCATGGTGGGGCAGGGAACAGTGAATCTGCTGCCCCCAGTGCCCTGAACTCTGAAGAATCTACCTCAGTCAGCCTCAGAATAGAGTCAACTCAGGGAGAACAATTGGCTTCAGCAAGTTCCCATCTTAAGCCACAAGGTCCCTAATTCCTACTGCATTAGCCAAGCTTTCAAGATGTTTTCTCCAGCCAAGCATCAGGGAATGAATTGCTTGTACTAAAGCAAGTGGTCTTGGAGTCCTTTTATCCCATCAGGAGAAAAAAATGACGGGGCTGCAAATAAAATACTGTTAGTCTACTCTCTGCTACGCCTGACGCACCCGACTCTTTGTTTTCTACCCGGGCTTTATTGAAGTTCCCATCAATAATAATGCAGCAAAGAAGTCAAAGTCTTGATAACAGCAATAAGTGTTGTTGGTCTTTCATGACCAGTATTCTATTAGTGCTTTTCACTGGGGGGAAAAAATAACAATACATCAGTAGGGGAAATGCACAGAAGCAGGGGAGACATTAATTGTCGCTTACTGAGAGTGTGCTGGACTCAGCAATTCATAATACACAGCCCCAAACTTTGTGCTTTCTTTCTTCACTCTCTTTTTACACGTTTACTTTCCCTTTTTTTCTTTTTTTTAAAGAGAAGTGTTTGTCTCTGGGAGCTGCTAAAACAACTGCATCATTATTTCTAGAAGACGCTCCAGTCAGACATTCCATTTGAAAACTGTCATTTTACAAATGTTTAATTATTTCTCAAATACGAAGGATGGCTTTGGGTCTACCATCAGTCTTGTTACAGGCCATCAAATTCCAGCTGGTTGAGTCCATCAAGAAAGTTATTAGATGTGGGATAAGAATGCCTTTTATCATTATCTTTATACATACATACATATATGTATGTATATGTATATTTAAAAAGCCATGCTTCCTTTCTTTCCAGTTCATTAATTCATCCCACTCACCATGGAGGCACTATTTAGGCAGAGGAAAGAGGCAGGAATTAGATTTTAGAGCTGCTTTTATCTTCACTCAGTGGCCTCTCAGACATCTTCAGGGGTCACCCTGATTTTCTCGTTCTCATGAAGGGTTCTTTTTTCTTGCACAAAACTCAGGATATTGTTTTTAAGTAGCAGAGAACAGCCAACGATTCCAAACATTACTCAAAACACCGCTCGTTCATTTCTAAGTTTCAGGTACTGCATTGTCAAAGCTGTTTCTTTGGCTTCTGAAGCTTCTTGTCAATTTAATTTGCTCTGAGAATTTCTCCCAGCCTCCATACACAAGAGCATAAGCTTCCTTTGGGCATTTCTGTGAAGTCTACTTATGGTTCAGTAAAAGGTCAACGAACAGGGGAAAAAACATAGGAATAAATGGATGGTTTTCATAACAAAGGCCTATAAAAAGTGGAATCTACCAGAAAGCCATCTACCAGAGTGTGTTGGTTTGTATACGAATGATTTGATGTAAGGAACAAACAATGGAATAGTCAAATAGGAGTGAGCTCCAAGGTACCATGCACCACTCCGAACAAAAACATCAGTGCCCCAACTAGCAGGAAAAAGCAGTTTGAGGGGCAAAAGGTAACTTCAGGGAAGGTTCTTGGGGGGAAACAATGGGAGGGAAAAAGTGAACCTCTTTCCCCCTTGTCACAGGCCAGACGTAGATGTCCTTCTCTCAGCCTGCAGCCACACTTGGATTTCAGAGAAAGAGAGGCCATTTCCACACTAGACTGTTAAAGTGCTGTTATCGCACTTTCCACATCCTGTGGAATTCTGGGGTTTGTAGTTCACTGAGGCTAAAGAGCTCCCTGACTGAGAATTCTAAATGCCCTCCCTAAACTACAAACCCCAGGATTCCAAAGGATGTTGAAAGTAGAATAATAGCATTATAACAGTTTAGTGCAGAAATGGCCAGAGAGAGAGAGACATGAGAAGAACAGAAGGAGGATTCCAGTGATGCAACTGAACCTCAGAATCCCATGCAGTCTTCTACCGTATGAAACAAATAGGTGTCAGGGGAAAAAAATAAGAGTTTTAACCAAGTGCTGCTAGCTGACAGCGAAGATTATCTCATTTGATAAAATCAATTTTGGTGACAGCACAATCTAAGAGTGTAGTCAGAGCTGATTTTATCAAGATAATAGATTAAGTACATCTGACAACCAGAGTTTGGTCAACAAAAGATTGTTGTCAAATTTCTCAACCAGGGAAGCAGCTCCTTGGGCCATCATCAGTCCCAATAGTTTGGTTGAGGTTTCATTTCAGATGTTTTTTTTTCCCCTCTCCAGTGTTTTTTTTATTTTTTGACTGTCCTTAGAGGCATATGCTGAAGCACCCATTTCCCCTCATTTCCATGGAAGGTACTACTTCAGGAAGTAACAAGTTCCCATTTACTGAGAAATTCTATCACAAGAGATTATATCATGGAAAGCACTCTTTCAGGAAGCAATGAGTTCCTATTTATTGAGAAGCTATAACATGAGACAGTCAGCCCAAGGCACCCTTCTTCTCAAGGCAGGGCTTTAAAGTGCTTCTTACTCCTCCTTGAGAAATCAAGCGTGTAACATCTGAGGAATAAGGAGCTGGAAGACTACACTTTCCTGCCTTTTCTATCTCATGGATCTGCTGAGACCATTCTAAGGTCCAAATCTTGTTATTGTCCTGTTCTCACCTGTTTGATCCAGGTTCAAGTAAATGACATTCGAAACAGTTGCCTCAGAGCAGATGCTAGAGCAGTGGTTCTCAACCTGTGGGTCCCCAGATATTCATGGACTTTGGCTCCCAGAAGCCCCAGCCACTATGGTCAATGCTCAGGGCTTCTGGGAGCTGAAGTCCACGAACATCTGAGGACCCACAGGTTGAGAACCACTGTGCTAGAGGTATTTCATCACTCTGCACAATGATGCTCTCTCGCATCGTCCCATTGTAATCCCGGCTGTGCCAGTGCCAACAAAGGAAAGCAACAGGAACATTCTACTCCACACCTGATCAGCTCCCCATGCAAGAGAGTGCATGGTACACACATCTGCCTTCCACAGCGCAGCCAGGCTCTTTCCCAAGCTATGTTGGAGAAGGAAGCACTGCATTGTGCTTTGTGCATTTCCGCATGGCAAGTAAGTACAGGAGCATGACCTGTTCTGCTCAAAATTTAGCCATGGTTGTTTTGCACATCAAACACCTTTTTCTGGGTGGCAAGCAACCTACTTTCTCTGCAGAAAAAGCTGCTCCCTGCTTTCCATGCACATCAATGACATGAAAATTTTGTGAAGCATTTTCTATCCATGGAAACATTTTTGCTGTGTGGAAAATAATACCTCTGTGTAGGAATATTATTTCTGCTCAGAAAATTCTAACTCCTGAAGAGAAAATGCTATTTTTTGCTGAAAACAACCATGTGCAAATTTTGTGCAAAATAGGTCCCAGAGAGTGGGACTTATGCCTTCCCCATACATTTAGTTTGTGTCTGCCCCTCTTTATCAATTATGATTGTGAGGACACCTACACATAATCCAATTCTGGAATCTGAAATGTTTGCCAGAATTCAAACAGAGTGAAATCCAGGGCACGTAAGAAAAATAATGGAGTTTAACTTGAAAGCATCTGTTCTTTCTTTGAGATTCTTTGGGATTTTGTGATGTGGGGGGCTGAATGTTAGCAATGGCAATTCATGAACTAATCAACTCAATACACAATGCAGTGATTAAGTACCTTTAATGACAAATCAGTTAGAGAATCATCTGTAGATTTGGAAACAGTAAAATGTATGTTCACTGAATTCAATGTGGCATGATAGAGCCATCATTGCCCATGGTGTACCTATCGATTTTTTTTTTCATGCATACGATCTCTAATTTTAAAAAAAGTAGTTGTTTTTACAGTGCTTCAAAAATACATAAATTTGGAAATCTAAATTGGTTCTGGTCCAAGGAGAAGATTGTCTTTGGTTTAATTTTTATTGTTATGTGACAGAAATAGCAGCAGCAAGAACAAAGCTTTCTTACATCATAAAAGCAAGAGTCTTCACAACACACAATATTTTAACACTCTAGAGGAGCCTTCAGACCAGCAGTTATGGAGCTATTCTGCAAGCCATTTCTGAACTGCATAATGCCTTACATAGTGTGTGATCTTTCAATCATTGCTTCACACATGGCAAGCAAAGAATGAAACTAATAAAGAGCTATTTCATTTTCCACAATGATGTTTGAATATCCTTCTGTATCGTAGTTACAAAGGGTGCCTTTTTTAAAAAAAAAAGACAACAAAAAAACTGAGATATCAGATGCACCAAAGCATGTAAAGTATATGTTCATAAGGCCGCCTCTTTTCAATCGTGAAATGTTCTCTGACATTATCTTAACTATTTTAACTGAACATCTTTATCTCACTGGAAACCAAGACCATAAACACCTACCAGGACTCAGTGTCTTGGTTCATCAGGGTCTAGCCATCAGTTTCAATGTTCAAGAGAATTTCTGGCAGCCCAATGAATTATCCAGAGCCAGCATGGGGTAACAGTTTGACTATTGGACTATGACCCTAGAGAGCAGAGCTTGATTCTCCACTCAGCTATGGAAACCCATTGGGTGACTGTGGGTGCATCACACACCCTCAGCCCCCAAAAAACTTAATGACAGGTTCACCTTATGGTTGCCATCAGTTGGAAATGGCATGAAGACATACAATGACAAATGAGTTATCCACAGCTTGGTAAAATTACTTTTTGGACTACACTTCCCAGAGTCCCCAGTGCCTACGTCAGCATTCAAAAATAAAGTAACTTTACTGAGCTCTAGAAATAGCATTTGTAAAGGTGGACAGGAGTGATGTACAAGAATAGAACTCACCTCAATAGTGAGTGAACATCAGCTGACTGTCTGGTCTCCAGGGTCATGGTCCAGTGTTCAAACCACTACAACACACTGGCTCTCAATCTTTCCATTACTTACTGACAATGGCAAAGGTGTCCAGCAACCACTCATCTGTTGCCTACTCATGTCCTCACCCTGATACCACTTATGAGCTCTCCCAGAGAAATGTATCCAGCAGCCATGTATCCAGCAGCCTCATCTCACACTGTCTACCAGTTATCTCTTTAAACATCAAATAATAGCTAATTCTCTCCCAAGTAGGGTGTCCTGAGATTAACTGAAAGGAAAAGCATGCTATCCAGGTGTGTGTGTGTGTTACTCCTTCCATGGAGGTAGATGTGATAATGGGCTCTGCCTATTATCTAGGCAACACAGTTAAAGGGGGGTAGTTCTCACTCCAGGTAAACAAGGTGTTGGGCATAGGCTATATTTATTGGGGGCTCAGCATCACAGAGGACATAAGAGATCAGGAGAGTCCATTATCCAATGGGCAAGACCAGATAAGAGAACAGGTGAGAAGTTTCAAGATGCTTTGGTCAAAAAGTTTTAAAAAGTCCTGAGTGACCATGAGGCAGAGAGAGAGAGAGAAAGAAAGAAGGAGAGAGAGAACGAGAACCACAACCACAACCTTCCACATGACACAGAGAACCTGTGGCAAGGTGGGGCAATGCTAGGCCCAATATCCTGGCTTACTCTCCCTCCTCTACCATCCCAGCATCTGGATAATAATGTGGGTAGATAGGAATGTTCTTAGCTAGTCATGGTAGGGGTTTTGTTCTTTTCAAGGTCTGGCTGAGATGACTTAGGATGTCTGCACCTTATAATTACTGAAAGGAATGCCTAGAGCAGTGGTTCTCAACCTGTCGGTCCCCAGATGTCCGTGGACTTCAGCTCCCAGAAGCCCCAGCCACTATGGTCAATGCTCAGGGCTTCTGGGAGCTGAAGCCCACAAACATCTGGGGACCCACAGGTTGAGAACCACTGGCCTAGAGTAAGTAGTTTCCATGAATGGTATACCTTTTGTCATTGTATTGTTTGTATAGACTAAAACATTTTTCCTTAAAAATCTCCTTGCTCACTCTCTTTCTCCATGTGCTTTTGCTAGTTACAGGCACAAATAGAATTCCTCCCTTCCACAGAAGGTGGGGAAGGAAAGGGCTCTAAGTTCAGAGATTCTTTTTCCCCAGTGGCTTCCTACTGAGTCACAAGAAAGAGAGTTAAAATCAGTAGGTGGTGGCAGAAAGATTTCCAAGGGCAAGAGGGAGTTCCCATCTCCTACCTGCGGGTAGGAGTCAGTATTGAGTGGGAAGGAAAAACAAAAACAAAACTCTTTCTTTCATAGTGGAATCCCACTCCCAACTGATCTCTTGGCAATTTGCTGTAGATAGGTAAAGATTTCTGACTCCTAATTCTTCAACAATAGCTATCAGGAAAGAATTTTCAACATACATACTACTGAAAGGAAGAATGCTTGAGAATATAAGGAGTAGTTTTTTCTACTGAAGAACTATAAGATTTATCCATTTCTGGTACTTAAAATAGTACTTGGGTGCACCACAGGTATATCAAATTGCAAGCTGTGCAAGGCCTTGGACTTACTGTTTGTGTAAGGCTTGTGGAGTTTCTCACACATCAAGTTAAAAGCAGAAAAAGAGTGTTCTGTGTTTACGCTTGTAAAATGGCTCAAGGCACTAAACATCAGAATTACAACCTCTGGAAAAGCATGACTGCCTGCTCAACTATTTTTTATGCTATTTTAGTGTCCCCAGCAGGATTCCAGCCTAAATGAGTATCTTGTGTACATGGTTCTGGGTAGCAGATTTCAGGGTGCCGGAAAGGAAAAAAGAATCTTGCAGGCCTGAAGTCTTTCCACCCTTGTCATGGAGGAATTGTTTCAAACTTACTGTGCTCCATCATTGGTGAGGGATGCTCATTATTTTAAATATTGTCCTGATCTTCCTTACATTTCTTAATAATGAAAACTATATTCAGTGTGGGTTTTCTTGGATTTCTCAGTTTCTTTTCCCTTACTGTAGGGATTCAAACATTTGCTCTTGGAACTTCAGAGTGTTGGACTATTAAGAAACTTGAAACTGTTATCAACATGGTTCTTTGTGTTTAGAAATTGACAAGAACATTTTAATGCCTTTTTAAGAGATGAGAACGGGAAAGGTTTGAAAAGTGGTAGATAACTAGGATTTCATTTGTGCATTAGTTCAAAAGATGGAGATCCGGTCAATTTTATTGGAATTTGGAAAGATCAATTCCGTTAAGTAGCTTTGCCTTACTTACAGATTAAGTGACGCTGTCAGTGAGTAGTAACATTAAGATTGAAGAGGAACCATTTTTAAAAAGAACAGACATAACTAATTTGCTTCATTTCCACACCATTCTGGGATTTTTTTTTAAAAAAAAATTGCACAATGTTAATATATTTTTGTGAATTCTTATGATATATATTTTTGATCACCCTTTCATCCAATATTCACATTTTTGAAAACATTTTTTTCCTGATGCAAGACATTTCATATTGTTTCTACACATGTATACATTTTTTTTCCTGCACATTCTCCCCTAACATACAGGTATTTGCAGGCAAGTTTAATTAGAGAACTGCATTCCAGTATTGTGAGAAGGGTAACTTCAAAGGATCGCTGCATTTCTGTTAATGTATTGGTTCAAAAGAGGCAAGTTTGCATTAGAATGGGAAGTAACCAAACTCCTCTATTTGAGGCTTGAGAGCTATGAACTGAACACACACTGTGATAACCTGTGCTGTCTGCAAAGCTATAGCTTTTGGATAGATTTTCACATATTTAGAATTTGTACAGTTCCTTGTATTTCAGCTCAGAATCAAAATCGGTGGGATCAGCTCACTGTTTCTCATCCATGAATCTGACAATTTACCCAGCCTGTCAGATTTCACCACAGAATGTCTGAGGACAAAGATAGTTTTGAAGAGGTAACTTCAGCTTTTGACCCAGCCTTCCTGCAGGTCACTGTGACACAACAACCCAGAGACCCCCTTTTGCGCCAGATTTTCTCGTTAAGTGAAGGCGCGCAATAAAAATGAAAATAATGGTGTTGCACCTACTGTGTAACCACCTGTCACTAAATTTATGAACAATTAAGGAAGTGAAAGCACTTCCCAGGGAGTGATTTGCATGTGCTATAAAATGCTCATTTTGTTTGAAAATATAATGGGAAAACAACTCTCTCATTCCCACTCCCTTCCTTTTTTTTTATTTAATTTAGCGTTTGTAGTAATTAATCAGATGTGTAGGGGTTCTCCCCCTCTCTCCTTCCTTAAATTTATGACACCCTGAACACTCAACAGATAAACAACATTCCATGGAGGCTGGTTTCCTTCCAACAAAAGTGTGACTGGCAGTTCTGGATGCTGCGTCAAAAAGCAGAATGCGACTCTATGGCCGCTGGTGTTTCACAGGTACATCAAGGCCCTTCTGTTGCAAACCATGAGCCTCTGGCACTTCTGCTGAAGGATGAGCTTCATTACGAGAACAAGGACTTCTCTGTATCCTTTTTCTGCATTCACACAAGAGGAGGGGCCATAACTTGGTGGTGGAAAACATGCTTTGCATGTAGATGAGGACAGGTATCAGTGCCTGCTTCATTCTTTCTCACATGACAGTCCAAGAAATGGCATTTCCCCCCCGTCCTTCTTTGTTTTTGGAACAGTGAGATATTTTTTGTACACTTCCTGAGAATGCTCACCTTTTCCAGAAGAACTTTGGTGCAAATGGGATAAATTGCATAGCAAAACTATAAGAGCTGCTGCCTTGCCACATAGATCTTTTTAAACAATTAGAAGCTTCAGATTTTTTTTTTTTCCAGGAGGGAGCATCTTTCTCATCCAACAGCTAGTCCTGCTGTGTTTGCTCTGTGTGCATCCTCCCCTTCACAAAGGGAAAAAGATGGCATAGTTTTGTGCAGGACATGTTGCACTAACTGTGGAACCCACAGTGGAAAAAAGGTGGGGTGAAGGCCTTGGTCATTGTCCAGTTCTCATACAGATATGAGAAATCCGGTGAAGGACAGTTTCTTAACTCTCCAAATGTTGTTTTGACAAGCTGAAACAGCTTGCTGTGTTGAGAACATGTAAGGTAACAAGATTTCTTCACATCCCTAGCTTGTAATCCATTCATAACAGCTCTCCATTAAGAATCTAGGAAGGATGTCTCATCAAAACCTGCTACCAAGTAAAGTATAGAAATCCTACACGTGGGGACATGCCCAGCTTCCCAAAAATGCTGCCAGTCTAGCTATGCATTCTCTCTCTCTCTCTCTTCTGTTCACTCAAAATGTATTAAATATTTTGATTGAATGAGAACCTTAGAGGTGTAGGTATGGAGTATGTGAGGCTTTGTCCTCTAAGAATTTTGCACCCTCAATGAAATTTTCGTCAAGTCTCCAAATTTCTAGAACTAGAGAGAGTGAGACACTGTTATTTGTCCACACCTATCATGCTTGGGTTTGCTGTGTTCATATTCCCTGGATCAGTTTGTCTTCTCCTTTCTCTTTGGATGTCTATACTGTACTTCTAAATGCTTTTAAATTTCTGCAATGCTAGAAATTTGGGGATTGAAGGGAAATTTCATTTGAGGAAAAGAATTTATATTTAGTGAGGGCTAGGGATGGAAAGAATATTAAATATTTGAAAAAATAGTCAACATCCCTGTATTTTTCTAGTGTTAAGAAACCTTGATGAGAAGAATCATGGACTGATGAGAGTCTCTCATTTCAGGACTTATTCTGCACAAAATTTGCGCACAGCTATTTTGCACAGGATATAGCATTTTCTGCATGGAAAATTACATTTCAAAAAGGAAATATTAATTCCTCTATAGGAAATGCAGTTTAATATTAATATTTTAATATTTCTGGAATTATTTGTGTGTGTGTTGAAATACTATTTTCCTGGAAAAGAAAATGCTGTTTTCTGTGCAAAACAGCTGCATGCAAATTTTGCAAAATAAATCCCGAATTGCAAATAGTTTTCAAAAACTGCATGGTTTTTGAAGCTTTTCTCACAGTGGGAAGAAAATTGCTGAGATTAGTCATTGTTATCTTAGGGACAGAGAGCCAGCATAATGTAGCAGCTTAAGTGCTGGACTACAATCCTGGAGACCAGGGTTCTGTTCCCTACTCGGCCACTGAAACACACTCAGCAACCTTGAGCGCATCACATACTTTCAGCCTCAGCAAACCCCATGATACCTTCACCTTAGAGTCACCATAAGTTACAAATGACTTGAAGGCACACAACAACAACAACTTGGTGAAGAAAACCTAGTGAAGAACTACATCACTAGAAGGATCCAAAGCTATCTGTCCCATAATCAGGACAGAAAACAGATTGAAATGCATCTATATAATCTGTCTCATTCAAAAAACTTCTGGAGATGGATCATCTCATACGTCAATACTTTGACCAAAAACAGGGTGTTGGAAACTAGCCAGCAGTTATCCAATATGGTGGTATCCAGGGAGAGAGCTTTCTTAGCTATGGTTTTATGACTGTCTCCTATCAGGCATGCTGGAACTCTGCCTTGTTTTTCTGGCATTAACCACTCCCTCTACCCATAGGACCTGTGCCTCTGTGACCTTTTTTTTTTTTTTTTAATGAGCCAGGAAGGATAGGGATCTGACATATATATGGTGGCTCTCACTTCTCCAAGCATCCTCTCCACATTCTCAGGCCACACAAACTAAAAGCTATCCATTCTCACTTGGGAAGCAGAGACCACATTATATCCACTGGATCTGTATCAGTTACAGCATCCCAGTCAGGGCAGTTTTCAGCTCCTTCACTGTTCTTTCATATTGAGCCATTAAATGGATCAATTAAAACCAATGCTGTGCTAACTCCAAATCCATTCGTCTGAAGCTGGTGTAGTTAATCCATTGGCTCTTAGTTTCAACAGAGATTTCCCAGAAATGGTGTATCCAGCATGGTGTAGTGATTTGAGTGTTGAACTATGGCCCTGGAGACCATGGGAACCCATTGGGAGACCTTGGGCATGTCACACAGTCTCAACCTGGAAAACCCCATGATAGGTTCACCTTAGGCTCACCATAAGTCAGAAATGACATGCAACATCTTTAAAGTCCCAACAAAACCACCCTTACCATCTACTTTGACTACAATGGTCTGGTAGGGTTTTCAAACTGGTACACAATCTGCTACTTCACTTTCCACTCCACACATACCTTTAGGGTTATTCTGCCCAATTTTGCTGAACTGAATGAGTGAAGGTTGAGGTGAAGGAATTCAGCTTGCATGTGTTCCAGTCCTAAATGGCCAATCCCCCTAGACTCCTATGCCAATCAGAACTTTGTTATCCTGTTTTACACTTCTCAAATATTCTAGTAAAGCTCTCAGCTCAGTTGTAAACCTTTTTTAAAACACGCTGCATTTTCACATGGATTGAACACTGCAAATTAATGAGGAAATGGGGCATAATGTTCTAGACCAACCTTTTCCTCTGTCATTATTTGTCTTTTTGGCTTGGTCAGAGCTGAGATTCAGAGCCAATCTAATCACCAGCCTCTTTTTGCTATCATAGGAGGCAATTTTCTGACGATCTTTTCTCCTTTTAAAACTCCCTGCATCGCTTCCCCAGGCTTCGTTTTAATGGTGCCAACTTTAATTGATTTTCACTGTTTATTTTTAATTCTTTCTTTCCCTCCCCTTGTGAGTTGCACAGCAGTCAGAGTGCAGCTTAATAAAACATTCTGATGCTGGCTGGACCCATTTCCCTCCTGCTTCCACCTCCACAGACATCTAAGGAGAAGTAGATTTTTAAAACATTGCTTTTTTAAAAGCAAGTGACAATGTGTGTTTTGTACTTTATTTACTGCCAAGGAAAAGATTTTTCCCCTCTCTGTAAAAAGCCTTGCGACTCCCCCTCCTCCTTACTTCCTTCACCATCATCTACTGCATTTGTTTGTTGCTTCAGGAGCAGCTCTAGTTAAGAACCATTCTTAGGATGAGTCTTCCTAAATGCTAATTTACTGGAGAAACAATTTTCACTGAACTCTGCCTAAAGCAGCAGAGGCAGACAGCTGCTTCCATGTCAGTGGGGCAGTGAGTTTGGGTTTTTTTTTCCAGATTAATTTGGTTGACAGTCTTCAGCATCTTGGCTAGCCCCTTTAATGTCTGGAATAAAATCCAGAAAATGTTCACTGTACTCTTGACATGGAAGTTACCAACCAATGCCGGAAAGCAGGGCTGTAGACCTCCAGATGTTAATGAACTATCACTCCCATGACCCCTCAGCAGTGACTGGGCTGAGTGGGACTAATGCAAACTAGAGTTAAATGAGAATAGCTTCAGATCTGGAATATGGCAATAGTACAATATTGGTCTCCATTGCAAGGTTATGGTAAGGCAGGACTGGACAAAGTATAGTCTTTTGGTTGTCATTGGGTTGCAATTCCCATCAGCTCCAGCCCTGGTCAGCATGAGGAGAAATATTGCATGTTGCAGTCCAACATGTGGAGAGCCACACTTTCCCTACCCTTCTTGTAAGGATTACTGAGATAACGCATGAGAACCACTTTCAATCTCCTGAAGTGCTATATAAATACCGGCCATCTTTCTAACTACAACAGTTTCAGTATAGGATAAAAAAATAAGAGAATCTCAGTCTCTATTCATCCGCACTCAGTGAAAAAAATAGTGGAAATAACTAAATAAAAGCACACTAAAATGCAAAAAAATATTGTATTTGAATTTTTTGGGGGGTGGGGAAAATCAATGCCACCTACCCTCAGTGTAACTAGTTAAAGGGATATGAATGTGATGTGTATGGAGGTTGGCTTTGTTTCCTGCCACTTCTGTAAAGAAATTAGTTTTGTTGCTAAATTTCCTGCAAGCACAGAATGGCTCAAACCAATGTGAATGTATATTATCATTAAGCAGATAAAAATCATTGGGTTCAGCTTAAAGTGGCATCTGGGCTGGCCTTATCACTAGGCAACACAATGTGGCTGCCAAAGATTACTTATAATAAGGGGGAGTCATTTTTACTGCAGAGATAGATGGGGTGGGCAAATGCAGCTGCTTCAGGGGCTGATTTACTAGCCCTGGAATATCCCAGGGGCTGCACAGACCACTAAGAAACAAGCAAACAAAACCAGAAGTGCCCTGAAGTCCACTTCTGATCATGAAAAAGTTCTTTTTTTTTTAACGTTCATTTTGCAGGCAGTGATGTCGGGAAAAGAAGACATTGCTCTTCCAATAAACATTCTGTTCTTACAAATGACATTTCTCCTTTGGTCCCCATATTTCTAGCAATGCAGCAAATGATATTTTGAAAATCATTCACACCTAGAACTCTTTTGGGTCCCACATGTAGCCCTTAGTCACAGTTTGACCGTCTGAACATAAAAAGAAGAGGGGACACTATTTGTTGAAACTCAGCTACTGATTAAGACCTTATGCAGGAGCTGCTTAGATTCATGTGCACCGATTATTTGGAGTCAAACCATCAGTCCATCTAGCTTAATATTGTCTACAGAGGTCATGGGAAACATGTCCGTAGGGATGTCCCTGGATTTAACTCCCAGTTATCCTAACCAGCTCAGCAAATCATGAAGGATGCCCAGAGTTTGCAACAAGAGCTAGAGTAAAGACGTAAGTCTTAACTTCTTTTGTTCTTGCATAAACTAACAAACAATTTCAAAAGTTTTCTGCACATAAGGCTAGACTGCAAAAGCTCTGAGTACTTTTTCTTATGAATTTCTCAACTCTAGGACCTTTCCTATACATATGTTTGCATAATATAAGAGGAAAAACAAAACTTTGTGCAGACAAGCATGCATTCAGTAAAAGACTGTTTTCTGTGTAATTTTTGATACAAAATCAAATCCCCATGTGCAAACACACATTTTTTTTTCACAAAAAATACCCCAAAAGTTAAAAAATTTGGCACAGTGGTCATTTTCTTGATGGGGTATCTCAGTAGTTGAGGATAAGAACACTGCCAAGTGGTTGTTTTTTTTTTTTTTTACTAAAGGGTCACTTTTCTCCAGCCCCAGCCTACAATGACTGACAGCAACTCTCTGGGTTTTGTGATAAGAATCATCCCCCGCCCTTCTTGCAGACAGTAGGGATTGAACCCAGGATTTTCATCATGTAAAGAACATGGTCCATCTCTAGCAATGACCTTTCCCTTGTTGTAATAACTTACTCAGTAAGACCTTTTCACATGTTGGCTCCATAAGCAAAGTGTTAATAAGCTGACCATAGCCACTTACTTGGAAAAGCAACAATTTAATTTCCATAGAATGCTTAATTCAACCTCACATCTCTTTGTGCTTATTACAGAATAGGTGCATCACAAATGTAACCAAAAACATTTACTACCTGGGTATGCACTGACTGGGAAAATAGAAGGGTATTTCACTGTCAAACTGTTCTTACCATCAGGAAGTTTTTCCTAAAGTTCTGATGGAATCTCTTTTCCTGTAGTTTGAAGCCACTGCTCCGTGTCCTAGTCTCTGCAGCAGCAGAAAACAGGCTTGCTCTATTTTCCATATGACATTCCTTCAAATATTTAAACATAGCTATTTTGCCACTTCTTAACATTCTCTTCTCCAGGCTAAACATACCCAGCTCCCTATGCCGCTTCTTATACAACATGGTTTCCAGGCCTTTTACCATTTGGTCAGTTTGAATGAGCCACTTTGAGCAACTATGGTTGATGCTCAAATGCTTAATGACATCCACAGGAGCCCATCCGCTCCTGTGATATTGCCGGTGGCCATCTTTAGGCCTTCGGTTTTGGCCCTGAAATCCAAAGACCTGGGATAGTACTAATCTGGCAACTCTATCTGTAGGAGGGAATGAAATCTGCAGAACACATATGATGCTCACCAGCAAAATTGTAAGCAGCTGCTCTACCAACATCTCCTCAAAAGGAAAAATAAGAATAATATTGGGCCAGCTTCTACTAAATATTGGTAGCTGAATGATAAGTGAAAAGGAGTACTGTGCTTTTGTGTAAACAAAGTGTACATCAGATCAAAGGATGGAAACCATATTTTTTGGCTAAAGAGAAGATTTACCGATCTCTGACTCCATACTGCCTCCTGAAAACTGAATTTCACTTTATATTTATTGAGCTCCATTCAGACTTAGAAGGGCCTATAGCACAGGATTGGACAAAGTGTAGCTCTGCAGTCCTGGGACCACATGCAAGATGGTCTAAAATTTAGGAGGTTGTTGTTTTTTTAAAAAAATATCCTATGCCTAAATAAACTAAAGATACCCAATTCCATCTTATCTTGTATGGGAGGCTGCCTACAAATACCAAGTGCTGCAAGTTGTGTTCCAGAGGAAGGAATTGGCAAAACTACCTCTGAGTATTCCCTGCTTAAGAAAACCCTATGGAATACATGGGGTCACCCTAAAACAGAGGGTGACTTGAAGTCACACACACACACACACACACAGAGAGAGAGAGAGAGAGAGAGAAGATCCACATAAATCAGTGAAGCAATATAGTCATGAATAACTTAAGTCCTGTTGATTTTCATGAGTCTGCTCTAAGCATAACTAACCCTGGATCCACCCCACTCACCACTGTGCTGTTTTCATTCTTTCAACATAAAAAAAGGTAGCAGCCTCTTGCAGACAAAAAGCCTGCTTCTTTCTAATTGGGAAGATTATGAAATTAGAGCCTCTGCATTGACTTCACCCTGTATTCTCACCTTTACTGGTTCTGCAGGTGCTGTTCCAGTTTAATTTCTCCAGGGACTACAAGTTGAGATGGGTGAGAGATGAAATAAAGGGAGGTGGGAGGAGACAGGAAGAATCCTAGGCTTAATAATATCACATGCACACATGAGATATATATATGAAAGACAAGAGGATTTGGTGACTTATATTCTCCTTATATTAAATTGAATCCTTTCATTGCTTTCTACCACCCCTGACACACGCGCACACACACACAGCGTCATCAATCCTATCATGACAAAATAGCCGATGGATTGAAAAAAAGAAAGCCCCTTCCACTTGGCATTCTGCCACCCCAGCTTTTATAAACCGTTGTTAACTGCTGTAATGAACCAATCCAGGAGATGTATTAATAATGACATGAAGAGACACATTTATTGTTGATTGTTCAGTCTGTGGCAGATTTATCACAGGGTTTCTACTGGGGAAGGCTGGGCCCCGCAGTGGTGCAATTAAAAACAAATTGAATACAGGGACAAAGAATCAATAATCTAACCGGGCAACTTTTAAGTTTTGCAAAATACAAATATAAATTAATTGACATGAACACAGCTGCTAACAGGTCATTAATGCCTAACTTGCTAGCCAATGGAAGCACAAAAATGCATCCCATTAGGTTGATTAGCCTAAGCTACTGCTAAGCACTGCTCCAATTTGTGTTTGTTGGTATTTCCATCAAAGCTTCCAATGCCTTCCAGAGCTGTAGATACTGGACAACATTTTCCATCTTGGAGATTTAAGAAAGAAGGCAGAGGTTTCCTAAACATCCATTCTGGTAAACACAGCTTCCAGCTGTACCAATTCAGTGTGTATAATGTTTATCGAATACTGAAATTTCCATGGCAATTTTTGTCTATTTGGTTTAAGGTGGGGGAAAGCACCTTCAGTTTGCAACATGAAATGTTCAAAGTGGTTAAAAAACTCCACCCAAAGCAATACACAAAACAGAATGTATTAAAATATCAAAACAGTGATTGCATTGTAAAGGTGAGCAATTGGAGAAGGCTAGAGAGCTACAATAGCCCCCAGGAGACCTTGGAAGGCTGCATCCACCCCCCCAAAAAATTTCCAAACATTTTCTAGGAAGCGTGGGGCATTTTAGGTCCAGGAAAGGACTTTTTAACAACAAGAAATGAATGGAAGTCACTTCCTTTTTATTTCCTGTTCCACTTCCTGTGGCTAAATTGGTTCACGGGGGCAAAATCTGGTGAAAATTCCTTCATATCCTCTAGAAGGTATATGGAGACATTCGGGACCAAACATATTATTGCAGGTGGAATTGCCTTTTTTTAACCTCTATGGGACCCTGGCAGCTGCATGTAACCCACAAACCACACTTTGCCCCTTTCCTGTGTTGAAGGCATTAAAAACCATTAGCAGCAATCAAAAGTATTGAGGTCAGCAGATCTGAGAAGAAAAGTAGGCAATCAAAAATATTAAAGATCTGGTAAAATACATCTTGGCTGCCCTGCAAGCATAAACAAAGCTGAAGTAAGGAGTAGCTCCTTTTAATGAGTATTCCTTCCATGGTAAAGGTGCCACTGTCCAGAGTTTCTTATATCCTATATCTGATATCCATCAACTATAAAACTAACAACAACACCATACTCTAAAGTCTTGGGGTCCCCACAGGTTCCTATGGAAAAAGACAATTTGTCAGGTTGACAGAGCACAGTTTTGCCTGGCTCCATATATGCTTAACTACTAATTATTTTAGAGCTAGTGTGGTGTAGCCGTTTGAGCATTTTTCCACAACTCCAAAGACTAGGGTTAGTATTGCCACTCTGCCATGAAAACCCACTGGGTGATCTTGGGCAAGTCACACTCATTCAGCATCAGAGGAAGGCAAAGGCAAATCCCCTCTGAACCAATCTTGCCAAGAAAACCCTGTGATAGGTTTACCTTAGCGTCGCCATAAGTCAGAAATGACCTGAAGACACACAACAACAGCAACGATGCCAAGGACAAAGTGACTACTGTACACTTGAAGAGTAAATGGCTAAACGTGTGAGCTGACTCAAATGAAACTCATTCTGCTTAGTGTGAGAAGAAGTAGTAAACAAAGTTTTGTCTGTGATTCTGTATGAGTGATGGCTCCTTCACACACGCTGTGAATATATGCAGCTTGATGCTATGGGACTCAAGTGACAGCATGTGTGTGTGAACTGGCCCTCAGAATTAATGAGTGCTGGCTCCAGTTTTGAAGCAAAGTGCCTATTGATGGGCCTGTTCATTCCAAAGTAGGTCACCAGATGGCTTAGCTGTTGCCCCAAGATCCTTATCATTGGTCAACCATAATGATATTCTGCCTTTCTTTCTACAAGGTGACACACATGGCATCTTTTGAGTCAGTGGACAGCAAGTTGGTTCTCACATCATCAGGACGATCAATCTGCTCTGGCTTTTGAATGGAACTTAAGTTTGCTGTCCAAGGTGCGGAACCAAGTTTGGGGTTGGTGTTCCGCATTTTTGAGTAGCTCTTTTAATGATCGAAGTGAACTCTTTTAAACCTAGAGTCAATTCATTTCCTTGCTGGCACAGAAGCTACCAGTCCCCACTCCTCCCAGGCAGTGACATGGGTACCAGGTAGTGGTTAGATTTAAAGTGTTTTAGCTTCCGCAACATAACCATACCATGTGCTTTGATAGCATGTTATTGCTTTGTTGGTGTTGCTGTTGTTATATTTATTCAGACCTCACTGTTTTCCCAGTTTGGCCTTCAAGGCAACTTACAACAGCTAGAACAAACATAATTTAAAAAATTAACAGCATACAAAAGTTAAAAAGCAATTAAACCATGATAAAAAGGGATACCAGTTAAAATAAATTAAAATAACCACCACAACAAATGAAAGGCCAGCACATTATACAAGGCCTATTTTCCCCAAAGAATCAGTTTTCAAAGTCCTTCCAAAATTAGATGATGATGATGATGATGATGATGATGATGATGATGATGATGATAAATGGTTTGGTTTCTACTTGCTAGTGGAAAGACAGTAAGGAGGGTGTTAGCCTAGCCTTTCTGGGAAAGGAATTTCAGAGCTGGGGAGCAGCCACTGAGAAGCTATTTCCTTGCTCTGTGGTACGATGGGAAACTGAACTGATTGGAGCACCAAGATGGAGGAAAACTTGTCTTAAGAGAAACAACAAGTAATGCTTTACTGAGATACAGGGGATATAGCAGAAAGGCCCTATCACTAGACAAAGGGAAAAAGGTGCCTTAGAGAGCAAATTGTGCTTTACTTAAGTCACTGTGTTTGTCTTCTTACTTTCAAAGATGGGAAGAGACCCTTGTAGAATTTTAGACCACTTTCACCAAAAGGACTTGGCAGGCATTGGGTATTATGCATCTTGGTTTGAATGGAAGTGTATAAAATTATGCACAGAGTGAGAAAAGTAGATAAGGAATAGATTTTCTCCCTCTCTCATAAGATCAGGAGTCAGGGTTACCTAATAAAGCTGAATTATGGAAGAGGCAGGGCAGAAAGAAAAAGGAAAGATTTCTTCAAGCACCATAAAGTTGAAGTGTGGAATTCACTATCAAAAAATGTCAAGATGGTAGTAAACCTCTACAAAAGAGATAAATTCAGGGAGGTTAGTGTTGTCAGTGGGTACAAGTCAGAATTGACTTAATTGTCTACAGTATCAGAGTCAATGCAACTCTGCATACAAATTGCTGGGAAATGCAAGATGGACAGTGAAATTGTTCTGCTTGAGGAATTCTCATAGAAAACTGGCCTTCTGTGGTGTAGCACCCTGTTTGCCCAATGTCTTCCTTTCGGAGACCCAATTGACACCAATGTTAGTTTTCTTTAGGTGCAAAGTTAAAACATGGCTTTAAAACCTTTGGGACAAATGTATGTGTGTATGTTTGTGTACCTTTGAGTTGACTGTAATCCCATGAATCTCAGAGCTTTCTTGGGTAAGGAATACTCAGAGGTACTTTTGCCAGCTTCTTCCTCTAAAACGTAGCCTCCAGTACCTGGTATTCATTGGCAGCTTCCCATCCAAGTACTAACCAGGGATGACTCTGCTTATCTTCTAAGACAGTGGTTCTCAACCTGTGGGTCCCCAGATGTTTGTAGACTTCAACTCCCAGAAGCCCCAGCCGCTATGGTTAATGCTCAGGGCTTCTGGGAGCTGAAGTCCAAAAACATCTGGGGACCCACAGGTTGAGAACCACTGTTCTAAGATCTGATGGGACCTGGTGCCTTCACACTATTTAGGCCACTCTGGAGTATAACCTCTTTTGATTTTTTAAAAGCTGTGCACATGTGTACACATAGTTTTAGCTGTTTTAGCCTTCCTGCTGTTTTGACTTGGAGATCTGTTTAATATGTTTTTATCCAATTTAATTTTTTTTCCTGGAATTGTTTTAAAATGTTACATTGTTTTAATTGAACAGCATCCTGAGATCTCATGAGAGAAAGTGAGACAGAAATATTTTAATATTCAAATATGTTTGGTCACTGAACAGAGTGCTGGACAAGGTGGGTTTTTGGTCCGATCCGTCAAAACTCTTCTGATGTCCTTATTACAAGACATAACTATGTCTAACTACAAGACAGCCAGGCAGATAGAGAGATTCGGTGGAGAGGTAGTGTTATCTGGTGAAGCAGGATTGGCCATTTGCTCTTTCGCCTCCAGTTTTGCTTCCACTTCCCCGACAGCTTATTCTAACTGTGGTAGCTTCCCAAGATTGCCACGTACAGATGCAGTGTGCCCAGTCTTAATACGCATGTTCAGTCTTAGCCCTCCCCTAGTGAACAACAAAGGTCCAAATATTTAAGTATGGGAGAAATGGAAAGGCATAAAATACAAATGTTTTGCTCTCTTTATGATGCTACGAACAGGAACGGTAAATAGGGGGAAATGAACTATCACATTTCACATGTACTCTTTTGCCAAGATCTGCACTGTAGAGGGAGAGGAGGGAGGGAGAGAGGAGAAATGTTGTCAAAAATCCAGTTTGGCCCCAGTTACAAGGAAAACGGATGGAAGTTCAACTGTCCACTCTCTCGCCAAAGTTTTCTCCCTCCCATGTCCTTTCTGTCTGGCAATGAGGCAAAATGGCTATCACCTTGAACAGAACCAACCATGCAATCAAAGAAACATGATCAGATGCTTTCCCTCTCCTATTTATACTTTTATATACATTTCATTCTGGTTTCACCTTTACCTTTACCTTTTTTTTTTTTTCTGGGACAAGAAGCCACCAGGAAATAAGCTACATGGAAATGAAAGGACACATAGGAAGAACAAAGGAGGGAAATTAACCATGAAGCGGAGTGATGTTGGGTGAGTATGTGTCAGGAGGCTTTCTCAAGTCATGTCAGACAGTCCACTTCAACCAATTTAGTCCCCGGTTGTTACTTCAGTCTGCCCTTCAACTGCCCTTTGTGACTGAGGCCATTTCCTCACTACACTCTTATAGCGCTTTGATTCCACTTTCAACCTCCTATGGAATCCTGGGGTTTGCAGTTTCGGGAGGGGCCAAAATAGACTGCCTGTCTATTTACCTGCTTTCCTTCCTTCCTTTCTTTTGCCATGGTCAGCCCATTCTAACAAAGAAGGGTGACCTGTTTTTTAATTACAATCAAAAAACAACAACAGCAATCATAGGCTAAACCCTGTCGTTAGTCCTAATAAGAGCACATAGATTAATTCAACAGAATCAACATTCAGTGATTCACTCAATGGGTCTACTCTAGTGGGATTTAGGTTTCTGTGCAAGCATACTCACAAGCCACAGTGTTTTTTACATGCAAGAGGATGAACTAAAGCTATCTGGAAAAAAATTGAAGTGCATGTTCTGAACAATAGTCCCAAAAGATGTGGATTGGATCACTTCATCCAGTAGTGCACAAAGATCTAGTTCCTCAAACATCTTTAGCTTAACCATTTCAGAGAAGCAAAGACTTTCTACAAAGACTAGCAGAATTCCTTGTAAACATCTTTCCATTACAAAAAGAAAATCACCATCAAGAAAAGTAGAATGCTTTATTATTGTTGCTGCACAGGTGAATAAAGATGCTAAGATCTATAGATTAAGTTTTTGTTTCTGTTTTGGTTTTGCAAAAGGTCCAGCCTGCAATCTTAAAATCTGCAATCTTACAATGTTCTGGTAGAAGCTTGTAGCCTCCAGGTTCCTGCCAGGTAAGTCCTATTTGAAGGAAAAGTCCATAATAGAAATGCTCACTCAAATTATGAGGAGGAGGTGTGAGACCTTCTAAAAAAGAAGAGATAAATTTCAGTTACATGTCTTAGAATAAGATGTTGGATAGGTATACAAATCTGATTGTAATTTTTTTTTTCATATATATTTATAAATAGAAAGAATGATTATTTGTAAATACTGATTGTTATAACTTTGATAATAATAAAATTATAAAAATAAAACAAAAAAGAAGAGATAATCACATCAAGATTCCTCAAGCAGATGGTTCCAATGCAAACAAAAACTCTCAGGAGAACCACAGCTGTTGTCAGGAGACAGATCTCAAGCCAGGATGAAATAAATAAATAAATGTGTGTGTGTGTGTGTGTGTGTGTGTGTGTATTTAAGCAAAGAAAAAGATTGTCCTTTCATTGTTCCTTGACTTCACAAAACCTGGGGGTTGCCACCTAATGATCAGCCATCTGAGGCTAAGATCAGCATCAGTAGCAACAGCTTTTCTCTCTCACTCACAGTCATTGGTTGGTAGAACTGCAGCACACTCAAGCAAAAACTATTGCATATTCTGTCCTCACTGTGAAACACATTGGGATGCCTTAGAACAAGTGTTGGACTTGGTACTTTTGCAACTGCAATGTCTGGGCTCCCCAAGTCAGCATAGCTAGTAGCCTTATCTGCTCTTCAGAGTGTATGTTATGGAGCTGAAGCGCCCGTTCAATGTACCTCTCCTGCTTCAATTATACATGGTTGTAACTGTCTTAAGCTTGCATGCAAGTCCATAAGCATCTTAGGCTGTAGTTAGAAGGACAAGATAATAGCAAAGCCTGCAATGGCAAGGTTTGGCCAGCAGGTAAACCATTGCTGTCTCACCTTAGAGCAGTGGTTCTCAACCTGTGGGTCCCCAGATGTTTGTGGACTTCAGCTCCCAGAAGCCCCAGCCACTATGGTCAATGCTCAGGGCTTCTGGGAGCTGAAGTCCACAAACATCTGGGGAACCACAGGTTGACAACCACTGCCTTAGAGAGAGATCATGGATTACACCCAATGTGTTCTCTGAACAAACAATTGTACGAGTGTGATATTTTATTAAAAAGTTCTTACAAGTTTCTCAGAGATATACATACTGGCACCTGTCCTAAGTCTCCAACTAGATCTACACTCAATTAACTAGATAAATAGCAGTTATGGATGGGGATATTTTTCTCTGATAACGCTAGTTGATTCCTGCCAAGAAAAAAAAAATCCAAACAGCCAACCAAAAAACTCTACCCACTCCTGGCTTTTCTACAAGGAGTGCAGATAAAGAGAACAAATTATTTTAACGTTTCTCTTTGTGTTGTTTTTTTTCTAAAAAGAAAAATATGTCAAAGAAAAGATTTCAACTCCTTGCTCTTTTTTTTTTTTCAGATTTACTCATTGCAAAATCAATATCCATCAACTGTTTGAAATTAAAGGAGACGTTAGGCCTCAGTTTTATACATGCCTTATTGTATTGCGAGAGCTTTCTACTCAGCCAGATAAATCTTCTTTAAGAGGATTAGGAAACTTTCATTATCTTTATCTAACCTGAACTAGCACTAACTCTGAAAAATTAATCTATAGTCTGGACAAAACACGATAGCTGTTGCTAAGAAGCTGGCCCACTGGAGTTAATTTCTAATTGAAGTGGGTGGGAAGAGAGAAGGTCCACATCTCTTTAGCACTCGGGGAGCGTGGGGCTGGGGGCTGTGGGACGAGCGGGAACGAAGAGAAACAAGAACCCCTCATGGGCTGAACTGGTCACATTATTCCTTGTGAAAAATTTATCTACCAGCTTAGGGCATATTTTTTTCCACTATGAATCATTTATTCAGGAGGGAGGGAAAAAGTTCACCCACTGCTCCCATGCTGCTAATTATGCTCCAAAGATGAGGCAGCTCAGGCGGATCTAACCAATACCATTCTCCAAAATGGCTATATGACTCTGCTACCAGCAAGTTGTGCTTACATGAAAGCTAAAGGCAACTGGGTGCAAAATTCCTGTTTTGTTTTTCCTGGAGACAAAAGAAGCCAAATGCGTAAGCTGTCCACTGAAGTGCACCCCCCACAAAAAAGTGCAGGGATTATATATGATCATTTGTATGCAGGGATAGACATGTAGAATCATTATCTTTACTCAGATATGTGCTGTTGTAGCTACAGATTTGTAAGCTAAAGTTACAAGTCAGCAAGACTGTATAGTCTTACTGTAAACCTATATAAATGCCACCCTAGCCTAACTTAAGCAGGACCCCTGACAAAGCCTCACTCATTGGTGGGACAGGGGTGGAAACATCTTCCTGGTGGATCAGATCAGAAGCTGAACAGATGTCTCTCACCTGGTCTGGCTGCTGGCTCCCAATGTGTTTTTTTAGTGGGGGGGGGGAGTTGATTAAAAACTAAGATGATTCTTTGGCTCTTTCCGCTGCTTAACTTCTCATGGTGACATCCAGTGGGGATCCTGGCAGTGAGAATCACAGTTCAGAACTTATTCTATTAAAAATTCACAGGGGACTCTTTTGTGCAGGAAAGAGCCCTATTATGTACAGGAAACAGGAGTGAATATATGTGTACAATATACATACATACATATATATATATAATTACGGTGTATCTATATATACGTGTCTGTGTGTGCATGCTTGTATTTCTGTGCAGAAAATGGTGTTTGCCAAAATACTATGTGAAAATTTCTAACCATGAATAGTTTTTGAAAATTGCACAGTTCTCAAAGACTTTGTCATAGTGGGAAGAAGACAGCTAAGAAAAAAAACACAAACACTTGTTCCTTCCTTTGAGAAGAAAATTAATGGAGAATTACATCCTTACCCTTTACCTTTGCTCAACAATCTGGGAAAGACAGGGGAGTGGCTTTTGTTTAGCTCTAATTCATATCATTTATATATATTGAAGTACTCTCCCCCCCAACTTGGCACAAAGTCAAGACTGTCTGGGTGCAGAATTTTAAATTAAAGTGCAAAACCTGAACAGCCCTCATTATTTTAAGTTTTAAAAATGGAACGTGGCAGCTGATCTCATTCCATACAATCATCAACATCGTTGTCATCCCATAGATCCAATGGTAAAATCTAGTCCGAGTCTCCTTAGTGGAATGAAACGTTTGCTTGCACTTGATCTCCCCCAGAAGGGCTTCCCCCCTCCTGATGCGGAAACTCTGAGATGTTTCTCTCAGGAAAGACTTAGCTACTCCCTTCCTTTTCTACTCAGCAGCTTGTGTTAGGCTAAGGCAGCTCTCTTGCAGCATTATCCCTTGAAGCTCTGTGCCAAAAGCCCTTTTATGGCCTGCAACGACTTTGACATACTTACACAATCTGTCTTCTCTCTCTTTCTCTCTCAGCTCTGGAAAGTGATAGCCTTGTTCTGTTTGAGTCTCTTCCTCTACAGCACCTGACAGTTCTTTTATTTTGGCACTGTATTTTCCCCCATAGAAGATAATTCCGCTGTCAAGGCCACTAAGGTGCCACTGAAGCACTGCTTTCCATATTTAGAAATCTCTCTGTTCCTGTGCAACTTGGACTCTTACACGAGGCAGGAAAGACAGAACTGACGCAGACTGGATTCTACCCTTCAGGGACCCCAAATATTTTCAATATGTGCCCCAGTTAATCCCTGCTGTCTCGTTCCATCAAAGTTTTAAGGTAGAGGTGGGTAATGTTTAACCACAGAAGGACACTTTGGAAACATAATGAGAGAACAGAAGAGGGAGAGAGGGACACATCTCCAACTAATTTGCTTAAGCATATGTGCATTATGTCAAGTTTTATCTGTCACAGAACAGCCCCAAACAAATTCTCCAAGGAAGAAGGAAGTGGTGGCCAGACAGAACTAAAAGATCTGCGAGTATATCAGTCAGGGGGAAAAGACAGGAGGAAAGATGATATTGGTGTGGGTATTCTCATACCATAAAACATACACAGATGCTAGCAAATGCAGCTTGCAAAACATAAATAACATTATATTTCCAGTTTATACCGGAGACACAGTTCAACTCTCCCAATGCAAAAACTATAGAACAGGGAACTTTGGAATTCCTCCACTTATTGCTGGAATGATAGCTGGGAGGTTGTTTGCCTCAGCTGAACATCAGAGGTTTTGGGAGTGGGTGATTATCCCTCATGAAGGTCGGCAGGGGCAAGAAGTTCAGATGTGATGTGGCTGCTAATAATTGCAGGTTATTTCCTCTCTTAACAAAGCCAAGCCATGTGGCACAGGTCTGGGAGCAGCGGAGTGTGCTTGGGAGACCCATTACCACCTATACATGTTTATTTTACTTCATTCGTATGCTGCCTTTCTCCCAAAGTGGGACCCAAGGCAGCTTCCAGAAGAATTAAAAGGATTTATGATAAATTTTAAAACAAAATAAAATCTATAAAACAGAATAAAATCATTTTAAAAACATACAGAAGTTAAAAGATAAATAGAACATCCTGACGTAATCATAAAAACTTTCCTGCTCATATATTCAAAGCCTGCTTGAACGGAAGCCTTTTGCCTAACAGCAAAAGGAAAGCAGGGAGGGAGCCAGCCTAGCCTCCCATGGAAGAGAGTTCTACGGGGCGGGAGCAGCCACTGAGAAGGCACTGCCCCGTGTCCTCACCAAGCTAGCCTGGAATGGTAGCAGAACTGAGAGAAAGCATTCTGGACCTAAGCCATATAGGTGATGACCAGAACTTTGAATTGTACTCAGAAACAAACAGGTAGCCAGTGAAGCCGTTTTAACAAGGGAGTTACATGCTCTCTGTAACTGGCCCTGGTTAGCATTCTGGTTGGCACATTTGAATCCACTGGACAGTTTCTGGACAATTTCCAAAGGCAGCCCCATGTAGAGTGTGTTACAGTAGTCCAACAGAAATATAATCAAGACATGTGTCACTACAGCCAGATGTGACATCTCAAGGAATGTGCACAGCTGGTACACAAGTTTTAGCTATGCAAATGCACTCCTGGTCACTGATGAAACGGGCATCCAGGGTTCGAACTGAGTCCAGAAAAACACTCAATCTGCAAACCTGAGATTTCAGAAGGAGTGTAACCCCATCCAGCACAGGTACAGTCCCTATTCTTTGATCTGCCTTTTGACTGACCAGGAACACCTCCATCTTATCTGGATTAAGCTTCAATTTGTTTGCCCTCATCCAGTCCATTACTGACAAGAGACATTGGTTCAGTACCAAGACAACTTCCCTGGAATAAAATGGAAAGAAGAGGATCCGAATGATGGTACCATAACAACCTTGCCATCGGCCCAGGGACACTGGGTCAATATTTCAAAGCATGGTTCATTGGCAGAGGAGTTCCCAACAACTCTGTTGCCACTCAGAGTCGTATGTATCATGGCTTTTGCTAAGGAAGACACAAAGAAGGGGAAAGCAGCCTTCATCCCCTTTGTAACTTGTTCACCTGTCAGCACCTGATTCTGTATTCAAAATCAATCCTTCCAAAGTGAGAACAAGAATCTCTCCTACCTTTTTCAGCTATTTATTTAAATCGGGATGTCATCTTTCCACAGTTGTTCACTCAAGGGTACTAGCAACAATTTCAAAGCATAATGAGTTAAAAATTAAATGATTTTAAAAACCTCTTAAATGTAGAACAGATTTCAGGCCCTAGGCTTCAGGCAAGAACTATAAAATGGCTGTCACACACCTACCCCAACTGCAATGGTGGAACAATGTTACAAATCCATGGAATTACACAGAGAGACAGAAAACTGTGAATTTTGCTATGCCAAAGGACGTGTTTAGAACTGGCCCACAAATGACACAGCATGGTTCTTTCAATCAAAATACACAGATAGAAACCTGTGATTAGCTATCAAGCTCTTTTGTACTCTCCTGCCAAGACACTGGACACCGCTCATGTCTAGACAGTACATGAGCGCAAGGCGGAATCTAAAGGTCGTGCAATTAAGCGACGGGACAATAAGCAGAAACCATTTGATTCATAAGGTTTGGAGCATCCGCCATCAATTGCATCTGCTCAAAGCCCTGGGGAAGTGAAAACACTGAATGATGTTTTGGTCTTGTTTTCATTTCCTCCACAACCTTCCCCTGAGTCTTACCTTGCACTATAAGATGGACCCGCGACGTCTTTGGATGATTGTCCGTTTGTACAGAGCAGGTGTAAGGGCCTTCGTCATATATGTCCACATTATGAATCATGATGCTGTACTGGGTTTTGGTGTTTGTGAGGATAACCACTCGGTCATCTATCGACCACTTATCATTTCCGGCATAAAGGATTGTGCTACGGTTGAGCCAAGCTACTCGAGTGACCCTGTCGTCCACAGTACACCTAAAGGAAGGAACAGAAGACAGAGTTGTGCTTATGATTACGATCATGATTATGATTACCATTATTTGTATTCTGACTTCCACCCAGAATTGGGACTCAGTTTAAAAGATTCTGGGAAGAAGTCAGGATACAAATGTAATAGTAATAACAGAATAATAGAATAAGAATAACAACATAATATTATAATGTTTCTTATTCATAATATCATGAATGTTATACTAAAATTTAATTTATTTATTCATTAACATTATGGATTTATTTTATGAATTAATTTATGAATATTATTTTAGCATTGTGACTAGTTTAATTCTATTAAGGTTTCATGATAATTCTTATGAACCTTAAAATGACATTAAACTATTCACAATATTAAAGCACTTCAGATTGCTGTTTAAAATAGAAAAGAATGCAATTAAAAAGATCAAAAAGTAATAAAAACAGTACACTTTGAAACAATACAGCACCCCATCCTGAACTAGGCTTGTGGAACTGCCCATTATGGCCTCTGGAAAAGTCCCTGTGAGTATAGATATTAGTACTTTTCTATCCCGTTTACATTATTTGCATCTTACAGTAACGTGGCATTCTAATTCTGAAACATCTTAAGTCTGGATAGCAATACAAACAGATATAGCGAAAAGGTATAAAACTATTAAACTGTTATTCTCTTTCCTTTTCCACAGGGAAGTTCCAGGGATTGAACACATTCCCAGTTCAGTTTGCTTTGAAATGAAGGAACATAACAAGGGTAACTAGAGGAACATATAAAGCTGTTTGAAGCCCCATCAGATGACTGGTGACTTTTAGCCACGGTTGCTGCCAACAATATCTTTAAGAGCCTCTCTAAGGTCTGAGACAGATTTTTTCCTCCCAATATGAATGTGATGCTGTATCTTGGGCCTGGAAAAGCCCTACATACAAAGCAGGTACTCTCCCGCTGAACCGTGCCACCCTGTACGTACAATAGAGCCATATGGTATAACTGTATTGGACTAGGACCTTAGGACACTAGGGTTTAAATCCCTGCTTAGCCATAGAAGCCCACTGGGTGACCTTGGGCAAGTCACACTATCTTTGCCGCAGAGGAAGACTATGGCAAAAACCACCTCTGAACAAATATTGAGGGGAAAAAACAGCAAGGTTCTCCCTACGGTCTACATCAGAAATGACCTGAAGGCACACAACAACAATAGTATCTACAGGATGAACATAGGTTGGAGTATATTGTAAAAGCACTCCAGCAGCATTGCTCCAACATTCGATCTCTGCTTATAGCTCTCTGTGTTTCTGTCGGTCTCAGACTCTAGAGACATGAATGGGACTAGTTAATCACTCCCTGGAGGCAACTCGCCTTTTCTAGGAAGGCACCTTCCCATACTTACAAAAGAATTCAAATTATCCCTCACTAAGTTACAATTGTACAGGAATCCTCCACCTTTTGATGTCCTGTTATCTGATGATTTGCTTTTTTACTGCTTCCAAATGAAGCACATGTTCCATTAATTCAGTGGGGCTCCCACTCATCAGTTCTTCTTGCCTGTAGAGGCTTGCTTGGAACTGCTCACATGCACACACTGCCTGCAAAGAAAACTGAAAGGGGAGAAAAAGCCAACTGAGAGACTCTGTAAGCAGTGTGTGTGTGTGCGTTCGGTTCCAAACAAGCCTTCATAAGTCCTTCATATTCCCTACAGTACAATACAAGGGTTCCACTTTTCAACAGGTTAGGGACTTCTGACAGTGTTCCGGTTCCTAATCTGTCAGATAAGTGGGGGAAGCCCGTAATGTTATTCTTTAGCTGAGGGGTGGGGGATTAATTGCAAGGAAATAGTTATTTGTAACTATTTCCATGCTTTCCTTCCATGGAAGATGCTTCAAAGTGGCACCTTACACATCGTAAAGGATTAGAGATGTAAACAATACTCTCAAATGATCTTCTCTGATGGAAAAAAAGGTATCTCCCTTTTTTTTAAAAAAAAAGAAAAGGAAATGACCAAGAGAGCTTTCATATTTTTAATTTTCTTTTTTGATGAACATTATCTCAAGAAGAGAGTTCACAAAAGCATCGCAACATGTTGTGACAAAGACTGTGCTTTGCAGAGAAACACTTTTTATACAGGCACACACAGAGACACACTGGAAAAATTTCACACAGAGTCTGGAAAAACATTGGCAAAATGTAAAGATTGCTGTCTTGATCAATGAAGAGCAAACATTTCCTATTTTCTTCCTCCTCAGTTGTGAAAACAAAACGAGTGAAGAATTTAGCAGCAGTATGCTTAGCAGCTGTCTGAATCCACACAGAAAGGAAGCTCTGCAGACAGGCAAATGTAAGTCGGACTAGAAATGCCTTGAAAACACCTATAAAAGTACTTCACATGCTCCTTGCACTCTAGTTCTCCACCTCACTCAAATAAATTCAGTTTGGTTTGGGACTGGATTTGTTCTGTGTTGGATATGGCATCACACCATGGGATTAACAGTTCAGCCTTATCAAGTACTCAGGAAATCATAGAGCTGGAAGAAACCACAGAGGCCATACAGTCCAACCCCCTGCCATGCAGGAACCCACATCAAAGCATTCCCAACAGATGGCCATCCAACCTCTGTTTAAAAACCCCCAAGGAAGGAGACTCCACCACACTCCAAGGCAGCACATTCCACTGCCAGACAGCTCTGACCGTCAGGAAGTTCTTCCGAGGCTTAAGTGGAATCTCCTTTCCTGCAGTTTGAATCCATTGCTCCTTGTCCTAGTTTCTGGAGCAGCAGAAAACAAGTTCACTGCCTCCTTGACATGACATCCCTGCAAATATTTAAATATGACTATCACATCCCCTTTTATCTTACAGGTAATTTTTTTAGTCCTGTTTTGGGCTGACAGATACAAGCAAGGGACTTGTACCTGTGAGCTATAGGAAGTCCTGAATGATGTAATGAGATATTGTCTGGAACATCTCCCTTCCAAAGGATGACAACTTGCAGGCTTCCATTTTCATCCTGCACAGGACTCTGCATGCCTTGCTATGCTGCAATGGCTTCTGTCTGGTTTTTGTCCCCCCATTCAATGCTTCTTTCACTGAGGAACATTTCCCCTTCATTCCATTGCAGGGAGCCTTATTCCCTTCTGCCTCTCCAAGCAGCTCACTTCCTATTCATCTTAATCCTGGGTTGCAATGGCAGCCGCCTGATATTCTAACATGCAAGCCCTCCCTTTATTCAAATTAAGTATGGGAGAGCTAGGCACAGCCTAGTTAAGTTGAGCCCTAGGGGGATTGCAGTCTAGTGGACTATTACTCCCGTCTCAGTTCATTACAATGAATAATAAAGAGATACTTACACACGTTTTTGGTAAATTATTCATTGCATGGATGGGAAAAAATCAGGGCAGTAATATGTAAAACAGACAACTTGCATGTCTGTGTTCATATAAATATCTAGCATAAAGCCCTTCAAGGAACTCACCAGTCTCCTCATTAATGTGGAAGTACAAGGATCACAGTTTGAAGAGACAATCAGGATTCTTTCACGCTGGCTTTGTACAGAGGGGAATAAAAAAACAACAACATTGATGTGTAAATTCTGAACTGGTGAAGGCCAGACTGCCTCTTTCTAACATTGTTTCTTTGGTATTTATTTACGTAGTGAGTGCTAAGGCACTGTAGATTGGCTGGTGTGCATCTTGCACTAATAAATAAAATAAAAATTCTTCTTCTAGCCAATCCAGACTAGGAAACCTCCCAATGGATTCTGCTATTCGTTTACAGACAACATGTTTCCATTTTGTCCCCCCACCAATTTAAAGGTTAATTAAGCCCACAATGTTTAGTATTCTGCATAGATTAGTCAGAGATTCCTATCTACAAGAGAAAAGGGATGGAAAGAATATTTGAGCATATTCATAAAGTTGTAGAAAAACATAGGGGGGGTTGAGTGTTGAGAAGCCTTGATGAGAAGTATCCTGGACTGGTAAGCATCTTCGCAGAAAATTTGCACATGGTTGTTTTGAATAGGAAACAGAATTTTCTGTGTAGGAAACAGCCTTTTCTGCGCTGAAAATAATATTTATCTGAAGGAACAGTATTTTGTCACCAGAAGATGCTGCTTGCTAGCAGGAAATGCAATTTTGTGCACAAAATATTTATATTCTGAATAAGTCCTGGCTTCACAGACTGTGCAATATTTGAAGACTTTCTCACAGGACAAAGAAAAGTGCTGAAATTACTTGTTGCTTCCTTGATAATAAACTTAGCGAAGAATTACATCCCTATAAGAAACGTATGACAGTCTGGGGTCACCTTCCACTCCTGAAATTCTGATTCAACCATCTCTCCAGCTTTTGAGATTTTAAGGAGCTGGTGTATGTTTGTGTGTGTGTGTGGGGGGGGGGGCTTTTCTGATTATAACTTCCAAAATCCTGAAAACACCATGGCCATGGGCCATGCCAGCTGGGTATTCAGGGTACTTTAGTTCAAAAGGTAATTTTTTTCAAGCTTTAAAATTTCAGAATGCATTGCCTGAACATTTTCAACCACCCCTTTTATTTTCAGAGAAGTAGCCATGTTAGTCTTTTGCAGCATAAAAAGGAGGCAGGGACAGGAAGAAAAAGGCAGAGGGACAGAGAAAATTGGCAACACCATTAAAACTAACTGGTTTTTACAGGACTGTATGTATGGCTGTGGAACAACTGGTTGCAGTAGGGATTCTGCTCAAGCAACCTCTGAGAACACCTCTTTCTACACAACAGTTTTTATACCAGTGTGGATCATCAACATGATTCTAGTTGAAGTTGGGACCCTGTCTATTTCTTCTCTATGAGTATGGTGTTATAAGGAAGTCTTTTAAATGTCCCAACTCATGCCAAAATGGCAGTGCAACACATTAGCTATGATCCTGCATGGCACAGCATAGTATCCTAGAACTATGCTACAGTTGTCCACTCAGTACCTCCTGGATTCATCTGCAGGACCTCCATGGCCATTTCTTGACTAGCGTAGGGGTACTACAGAACTTTCTTACTGTAACCGTCATTGCTGGACTTGATCTGCTCTTATCTGCCAGGGTCTTCTGGAGATCTCAGCAGATGAGGTAATCATTTGGCATCTGACTAGCACATAGTCAGATTCTTCTCATACCACCATCTGCAGAAGGGCCATGGGGAACTGCAGTGGCTACATTTTTTGTCAGAAGGAGGCAACTGGGTCATTGGAAAGGGTAGAAGAGTACTAGTCTCTGTTAGAACATAAGCAGGCATGAAGTGGACTCACTCCTGTGAATGCCACAACAGGATGCCTGTTGCTGGGCAAATTCTTTGAAAAGTATCATGAAATGAGATGTGGTAAATTGTGAGCCATGTCTTACCTCTTTAAAATTGCAGGGAAATCAAAGCTATGATGTACATTAACTATTAGTGTTTAAATGTATTTGGGTCTTAGTTCACACTGGTACAATAAACCCCATCATCAACTCCATGTACTGATGCTGTCAAGTTATGTGCTAATTCCATTTTTGGTACAAGCCTTCAGGAGTTTGAGTCCAGTAAAATGAATTCATCCTATATTCAATAAAACTTCTCAGAGCAGAACCAAATACAAGAACCAAGATTATAGGGAGGCAAGTTGATAATGTTATATATTGTATTTGAACAATTGCAAGCATGTAGAAGTGTGGGTAAATGTGCAGAAGTCATTCCTTGCTTGTTTGCCTATAGAGCTTGGATACATCAGATGTTGGGACTACAATTCCCAGACTCACCCGGACAGAATGTCTAGTGGTCATCTTGCATGGGGAATTATAGGATTTTTTCATTATGATGAAGAAATATTTTCTCAACCTCTGCACCTACACCTAAGTATTCTCATTTTTAAATAAATAGCTTGTTCTTAATGGAGTTTCACAAATCCAAATAAAATGCCAAGCTTTATAGGCTAAATAACTGTATGAAGTCCCTATGCAATTTCTGCTCAGAAATGACTATCCATTAACTGCTTAAGACTGTGACATTTCCTCATTCAATGCAGTGGTGCATATCCATATCTATATATCTATATCTGTCTATGTGTATGTGTAGCTGTGTGTGTGTGTATTAACCTGTTCCCAGTTGAACAGGATTATGGTATCGAGAAAGCAAAGAGGTAAAGGGAACAGGTTGATACACCTTCAGACTGCTTAGATAATTTGTCTCACCTCCTGCTCAGCTCAGCATTGTGGGCTGGGATATGTCTTTGCCAGCATCCATTAGGGAAGAGGCCAGGGTAAATGTGTCACCATGCCACAGGACATGACAGAGAACATGTCACAGAGAGGGGTGGAGTTGGAGGTTTAACAGACTCCTACTAACCTCTCCTCTTTCTCTTTGTCAGGACTATGTTAACCTACTCTCCCACCTCTGGGACAGTATAAGCTTTGCTGGTCACTCTAGGGCTAGGGAGGATTTTTTCCCCCTTTCGTAGTCCCCCTCCCCTTGACTGGGGACTGTGACAATTGGTTTGTGGTAGCATTTTAAATAGGCTGTAACTTGGCAGGTAATGCGGGGGAGAGAAGTAGGAATTTGCTGAACACCTATAGCACCCTTTTTGGGTGAAGGGAGTCTCTGGAACTGCCTTTTTAGGTCATGTGGGCAGGGAGGTGGGGTAGAAGACTTCCTTTGGAGCTGGACTGAGGGCTGCGACCTCGCTTTACGTGATGTGACTTGAGAGAGTGCTTCTAGGGTTGGTCTTCCAGTTGCATGCTGGCTGGGGAGCAACCTAGGTTTTGGCTTCTCCTCAGGTCTCAGGTATTTGGCCCACAGGAAGGTTAGGATGAGGTCTGGGTAAAACCACCTGCCTCAGGCAACCACTCTAGGTTGCCTCTCCATTTTTTCAGTTCTCAGGGGTTAAAGGTTAAATAGGTTTATAGGGAAAAATAAAGTGACCCATTTTCAACCCAGTCTCTGTGACTGGTCCTTCTGTTTCCATGGTTGGTCAGCAGTGCACACATGCTGTGACAAAGCTGGATAATAAACCAAACCAGGAAGTTTTTTCCCAGGAGGATCAAATTAAGAGCAAAGGCAAATCCACACTAACATTCTCCCAGAGCTTCCAATCCATCTCCACAGTAATCACACCACTGTAAAATAGGCAAGGTGAAGAGAAATAATGCTGCAAAGTTCCAGAAGGAATGAAAACAGCCATGTTGGTAAGTGTAGTATTTTTGTCTGGAGATAGTAAAATATTTTTCTTAAAAATATCCCCTAAGTATGTCTCCTGCAGAGCAGATCTAAACAAAACAAAACAAAAAAGTTTCTCAATGGCAATGCCCTATTAAAATTCATGATGCCCTGAAGGACTAAGCCACCAAGCCTTGAAGCCATGTGTAGAAGCCATGTTCCTGAAACCAAGCTGACCACCAGTTGTGGTCAGTATGCAGGTCACTTTGAATCATGGAAGAAGAGAGCTATTATAGAGGCCTCAGAATGGGCACATACCATAAGTAAGGGGCAAAATTAATTCAGCTGACCTTTTTTTTTTAAATAAGCACTGACTTAATTCATACTTCCCAGACGTAAGGTATGAGCTGGAATGTGATTATCCTTCAGTTTTCTCACTTCACTGAATTATGCAATGCACTTATTTCATTTTAAAATTTGTACAGAAATGTATTAGGGAAAACAGCCTACTGAAGAGCATATATTTTAGGGGAAAGTAGTTACCCAAAAAAAAAAAAAAAAAGTAGATTAGGGGAAACCTTGCACAAAAACGACTTACTCTTAATCATGAGAAATTTAACACTGTGTGGAACAATATTGGCTATTTAATACATTTTCCCCCTCCAAAGCAATAACCCAGCTTTTGGCCCTCTACATGTTTCCATGAAGCCTTCACCATTAGTCATCCCCGCTGTGACCTCTGAAAACTAACATCTAAAACATCGGGAGCCCTGAAGGCTGAGAGCCCCTGATCTAGGGAAACAAACAGCAGATTGCAGAGTGAAACCATTCTCCCTAGACAACGCAAGTCAGTAACATGCATATGTGCATATCAAAAAGACTAAGTTTGAAGGCTCTTTCCTTTAATTTGGATCTGTCCTTGGATCAAAGGAGATTAAGCTTCAGCATAATTTGCTCCTTACTTGCCTGTATATCATTTTTTTGGTGGGCAGGAAGGAGGTCATCTTTGGCAGCAGAGCAGATCTGCTGGCAGATCACAGAAGTTTCTGTCTAATCTCAAACCCTTCAACCAGTACAACTTTGAGTTAGGATTGTGCTGTTAATGACATTCAGAAACCTGGCACAGTCCCTAAGTGCTATTAGACCTCCTTACAGAGCAGTTGCAAGGATCAAATGTCTAGTCCTGAGACTACGCAGAATGCATCAGTCTTGCTTAGCAAGTATGCTTTCTTCACTGCCTTGGTTGGAGGTGTCTTGGAAACGTTATGCATATGACCTTCAGTTTCATAATGCAAAAAAAAACAAGATATAAAACTAGTCAATAAATAATAGTACTTGGAGGACCATGCATGCCAGTCTGGTCTCCTTGGAAAAAGAGGTTAGGAAAAACAACAGCACATCTTCCATCACTGCTGATTTGGTCTGATTGATCCTTTGTCATCCCACTTTTTCAGCAGCTTTTAAAATGTCCTGGATTTTCTCTCTTCTTCCCACTTTCCATCTTTTTTTCAGCTTGCTTCAGTTGCTTTAAACTGAGTTCAGAGTATAAAAGCAGTTTGCACTTCTTTAACTCAGTGGAGGAATAAAGCAGAGGGAGAGAAAAATATTGTCCCTCCCAGTAGGCTCAGACAAAAACTGCTGGGACCTCTTGATTTTTGTGTGTTATTCAACATTCATTACTTGCCATCTTGACCACATGATGAGATTGCTTGGTCATACTTGTCCCTGTTTTCATCTGTTAAATGTGAAAGGTTATCCAGCAGCAGTAACAACAACAGCCAATGATGCTCCTGTAAGATTGGCATAATATGATCTCTGCAGCCTGTGCCAGTCAGCAACCAACTAAAGATATCACAATAAAGCTCAAGTTTTGATGGCTGCCCCACTCTACAGCTTACTTGAACAGAACATAAATAATTAGTCTAGCTCCAAATTAAAATTCTTAAAATTCTCCATATGCTCAGCATGTTTCTGCTATAACTGATTATCAGGACTCATCAGGTCACCTGTAGATTGCTTCCAGGTATCTAAGAGTCAGTCAGAATGAGTGTTGTAGACCTTAGGTTCTTTGAGAAAGGAAGTCAATGCTTTGTTTGCTTATTTATTTCCATGAGGTTCATAAATGGGCAGCTCCTTTTCTTCTTGTAGTCACTCTGGTTACACAGTTATTAGTCAACTCCAACGAAATTTAATTCCAGGAGTTTGGGATGAAAGGGGAAGGAAAGGAGGGAGGGATGGAGGAAGAGAAGATTTATTTGTAATCATCAGAAATAAACACAGCTCCTCAGAAGTAAACAGAAAATAACAGAATCTGGCTGGGCTCCCAACTCGTTAAAGATGCAAATGAGGAACAGGCCATCTGAACATGAGGTCCCACTAATCCTTTCTCAACAATGTAAATCATCAAATTAGCTTTTAGGACAATGACATCTGTGGTATGTAACATCAGGTTTAATACAATGGGTCCTAGAGGGAAGAACGGTGTCTGTTGGGCTTCCGCCTTTGTCACCGTTGATATTTATTCATGGAGATGAGGACAGCAGGCTCTTAGTTTTAGCTTTCAATCCCTTCTGTTGGCACTACTGTTGCTAACAGCCACGAGTCTCTCCGTCCATTTCTTGGCAAGTTTCATTTCAAGTTCCCTTTCTCTAACTTGCTGGCATTTCTCTTATCAGCCACGTAAAGGCCTGATATTTCAAGTAGAATAAGAACATCATTTATTCCAGCCATCTAAAGTATTGGAGGCTGACCAAACTTCTCTGGGTAGCTAGCTGTAGCTGAACAATCTCAAGAAGCTTGCCATCCTTAAAGACAGGGAGGATGAAATTTTAAAAGGCAGAATTCAATAAGCAGACTCAACTGGAAGGCTGAATAATCAGATGCAAAAGACAGATCTGGTATATAAGTTTTGAAGAAGTCCATCTGGAAAATGGGATCTAAGGAGAGAAATAATAGCTGGAGGCAGAACGGAAGCTGAAACTGAGTGTTAACTGGATGCCTTATTTTAAGTCGATCCCTAGGCTGAAAGTGGTTTGGATGCAGTACAGATTCAGCTGGCCTAGGATCAGCTCAACTGGCCCTCAGCCACCTTTGTGAGTTAGGACTGAGTTCTCAGACCAAGCTTCTGTCGGATAATGGCAGAGCAGAACTTCCCACCACAATGCTTCTGCTTAAGTTCTGGGTGCCATCGGACCACTGTCAATGGTGCAACACTATTTGCTGCCACCAAGGCACACCTCCATAGCTAATCAATGGCTGGGGAAGAAAGCAGAATGAGGAAGAGACGTCTCCCTCTTCAACCCAAGCATATTCACTAGATGTACAGGATGGTGATGGCTTTTCTTTCCTCCTGGCTGAAAAACTTCAACTGAACAGTGCTGAGGAATGTTTCCACCCAGCCACTACTTACCAGCATGGTGAATTCTGATGCTATAAAGCCAGCATTGTGCATGGTAGAGGATGTCCTTGCCCAAAGAGGTACTGAATACTTCCTCCTGCAGCAAAGAAGCAGGCATGCTTCCTGGCATAATGGGAAGTTGTGCCAGCGTGTATCATCAATAGAATTCCAGCCTTAGTCTTTCTTGGTTAGATTGAAACAGCATTTTTTCCTCTTATGTTTTAAAGGCCAATATGCTATTCTTTAAGGTGCTACTTTTAGCACACTTCTGGCCCAAGTTTTTGCAACTTGTGTGGGGAAGGAATGTAGGGAATAGGATGAAGACACTCAAAATGGTGGATGGGAAAAGTTTGGTGAAATGGGGTAGGGAAATGGGATGTACATACTTATTTATTGGGTGGTTCATTTTATTTCATGAGATGCCCTCTGACCTACCACTTCTTTGACTTTAAAAAGACTTGTGGCAACTCGCAACCATAACAAACACACTCTCTGCAGCACCTGGCTTGACAATCTTTCTGGAATCTCCATAGGAATACCAGGGAGCTTGGGTGCTAGGGAGAGGTTGCACTGATATAAACAGTGCTAAGGCTTTTTAACAGTGTAAGAAGAAAAGAGGGGAGAAAACTTTGGCAACCTTGTGAAGTTAACTAAATTAAGCCTGGCCAACTGCCCTACACTTGCACCTACATTTCACCAAATATCCTTCCAAAAGTAAGAGAAATATCCTCAACTTGCAAATTTTTCCAGGAGGTGAACTTTTCCAGATGGAGTGCCTTTGGGTTGATCTCTAATTTGGCCTATGGGTCCATTTAGTTCCATAACATGCATCGTTAAGTTTCAGAAGTTCAGTGCACCAGTTTAAAAGTATTGAAAGATCATGCTGAGATCTTGCATTATGCTGCTGGACAGATTAGAGATATAATTCTTTGCTAAATTCTTTCTCATAGAAAGGAACAAGTCATTTTAGCTGTCTTCTTCCTACAGCAAAATAAATCTTTGAAAAATGTACAATATTTGAAGATTAAGTACAGTTCAGGAATTATTACGGACAGAATTCACACTTTCTGCATGGAAAACAGTAGAAAATGCTATTTTCTGCCCAGAAAAACCTGTACTTCGGAACTTACTCCATGCAAAATTCTGAAACAGCAGAAAATGCTGTTTACTGTGTGAACAGATAAGATTTTTGTTCAAACTAAGGCCCTTTCCACACGGGGGACGGGGGAACGGGGCAGCGCACGCAGGGACGGATCTTACCTGAAAACGGGTTGCTCCATCCCTGCGGGGAGCGCGTGTTCGCTGCTCCACACGCTGGCGAGTTTCGGTGGCGTTTGGCGGCGCCCAAAATGGCGGCCAGCGACTTCCGGCGGCGCTCCGCCAATCAGGGCAGCGCACCAGCCGGAAGCCCACCCCCGGGCAGCTCTGCAGGGACGCGCTAGCGCGTCCCTGCAGCTTCACACGGGGCGCTGCAACGGGTTAGCGCGCTCGCGTTTCGTAAAAACCACATAAAATGTGGTTTTTAAAAAACGCGCCGCGCTACCCCTTGTGGCCGCGCTAGCGCAGTTTGAGGTGTGGAACCTCCACTATTCAAACCGCTCTAGCGCGCTCCACGGTGTGGACGACCTCCGGATGAGGTCGCCCTAAGCCGTTTTTTTACCCCGTGTGGAAAGGGCCTAAGTACCCAACCTCAGCATTTATCTTGAAAAAATGGGGTGGAAATGTGCATATTCTTCTTATCAGGTTCTCCAAACACTGAAGAAACATATTTTTGATTATTCTTGTGACTAGTATTGAATATTCTTTCCATCCCTAGGTCAGGCTGAAGAGCCATGCTAGACTTAATTTAAGATGGAAACACCTTTCCTGATTAAGCGTGGCAGTCATTCTATGTGGGAAACAATTAAAATGTTATTGATTGTATGGCAAATTTTGCTTATGTTGTTAGAAAAGTGAAATCATGTATAGATTGAATTCTCTCCCCCTCCATGTTTGTGTTTATCTTTTGTAAGTGGAATAGAAATTTTGCGTCCACAGGCACACACGCTTCTGATACTTGGTAATTTTACAGTGCAATGCTATTCAGATCTAGTATACATAAGTCTCATTGAGTCCAAAGATTCTTATACTCCATAAAGTAGTTAATGGATTAAATCCTGATAGTGAAAGCCTAATCAAGTCTGCTCAGAAAAATTGTTACACTGTGTTCAGAGGGCTTCACTCCCAGACAAACATGCATAAGATCTATAAACCCGCAGCTCTGATCAACTTTGTCCCTTGGACCAACCCAGATTTACAGTAAGTATTCTGCCTAAACTACTCAGGACTTGTACAGCCAAATTTTTCATCCACTGCTTAATTTCATAATCCTTGGCAGTTGTGCAACATTTATCATGAACAAATGCTTCTTGTCCTGAGTAACATCTCATTTTAGTTGATGATGGCTGTTTTTCACAACGGGCCTAAAACAAGTTGGATTATATATAGTCAGTTATAGAAAAAATTCTACCCACATCGGACCCTGAGATGCAGTCCATATCCTGAAACTCTCATCTATCTCTACATATATCTGCAACTATATTTATGCCCGGTCTTGGAATCCGTTTACCTATAATGATGATTTCCCAAGAAAAGAGCCTTCAAATTTCTAAGTGTGGATATTTAAATCATCATCATCAATCATCATCACCATCACAACAACAAAAACAACAACAACAATAACGATGTTGTTGTTATTTTTAGCCTGAATGCTCACCAATGGCTGCTTTTCATCCTGGAGTGAAGTGACAAGTGGGGTGCCACAGGGTTCTGTCCTAGGCCCAGCACTATTCAACATCTCCATCAATGACTTGGATGAAGGAGTAGAGAGCATGCTGACCAAATTTGCAGATGACACCAAATCGAGAGGGGTTGCTAATACGCCAAAGGACAGGATCAAAATTCAAAATGACCTTGACAGATTGGAGAGCTGGGCCAAAGCTAACAGAATGAATTTCAACAGAGAGAAATGTAAGGTCTTGCACTTAGGCAGAAAAAATGGAATGCACAAAGACAGGATTGGAAATGCATGGCTGGATAGCAGTATGTGTGAAAGGAATCTAGGAGTCTTGGTAGATCACAAGCTGAACACGAGTCAGGAGTGTGATGCGGCAGCCAAGAAAGCCAACTCACTTCTTGGTTGCATCAATAGGAATATGGTGTCTAGATTGAGGGAGGTAATCGTACCACTCTATTCTGCATTGGTTAGATCTCATTTGGAATACTGTGTCCAGTTCTGGGTACCTGATTTCAAGGAAGATATCAACAAGCTGGAGTGTGTCCAGAGGAGGGCAACCAAAATGGTGAAAGGTCTGGAAGCCATGCCCTGTGAAGAACGGCTTAGGGAGCTGGCGATGTTTAGTCCACAGAAGAGACGGTTAAGAGGAGACATGATAGGCCCTTTCCGCACGTGGGAAAGGAACCACGAAAAAAACGCTACCCACTGGACTTCTTCAGCTTCTGGTTGAGTCCGTCAGAACAAGGAGCAGTGTGAGCTCGTCGCTCCGCACTGCTCCGTGTCCAAAATGGTGGCTTCCAGTTGGTGGAGGCTCTCCACCAACCAGAGAAGCTCGCCAGCCTAAAGCCCGCCCCCGGCAGATCTGCAGGTATGCACTAGTGCGCGCCTGCAAATCTACACTGGAGCGCGGGGACGGAGCGACACGGAGTTGCACACTCTGTGCTTTTTAAAAACCTCTAAAAAGAGATTTTTAAAAAGCACGCTGCACAACCAGTTCTGGTCACTTTGAACTGGACTGAGGTGCGGAACTACAAAAAGTAGTCTGCCGCAGTCCACTCTACGGTGCAGAAGACCTCTACTGGAGGTCGCTCTGCGCCGTTTTAATAGCCCAGTGTGGAAAGGGCCATAGTCATGTTTAAATATTTGAAGGGATGTCATGTTGAGGAGGGAGCGGGCTTATTTTCTGCTGCTCCAGAGACTAGGACAAGAAGCAATGGATTCAAGCTGCAGGAAAGAAGATGCCATCTGAACCTCAGGAAGAACTTCCTGATGGTCAGTTGTCCAGCAGTGGAATATGCTGCCTCAAAGTGTGGTGGAGTCTCCGTCTTTGGAGGTTTTTAAGCAGAGGCTGGATGGCCATCTGCTGGAAATGCTTTGATATGTGTTCTTGCATGGCAGGAAGTTGGACTGGATGACCCCTGTGATCTCTTCCAACTCTATGATTCTATGAATCTTATTGGTAGTACCAACTAGAATAGACTCATTGAGTCGATTGTTAAATGGTGAGACTTTAGTTACATAAATCTTATTCATTCAAGGGGACTGCTTTTGATGCCAGCACCAATGGGATTCAGGCTAGTACTTATACTTTTTCACTAAGCTTGGGACCCAAAGTGGCTTAAAAATTAAAATGATTATAGGCTAATTAAAAAGATGCTATAAGACAATGTTAATATAAAATTAAACTTCTTGCAAGATTGCAATATTTTAAAACAAAACTTTTACAAGGATGAAAAAAAAACAGTTAAAACAGTACAATACATAAAACAATACAACACCTCCTTACAAGCCCTTTCCTTAAAAGCTTTCCATTCTAATACTCTGAATGATTAAAACAAAAAAAACCTTCACCTGCCAAAGGAAGGATAGGAAGGAAGAGGCCATTCTAACCTCTTTAGGAAGGATATTCCAAAGTCTAAGAGCAACAACCAAGAAGGCCCTGTCTCTTGTTCCCACCAAATACACCTGTGTATTGGGACTAAAAGAGGGACTCTCTTGTAGATATCAGGGTCTGAATAGGCTCAGGAGGAGATGTGATCTGTCAGATAGCCTGGAATACTTGATGTATAACTTCATGATAGAGTTCCCATGGGTTCCTTGCAAGGAAAAGGTGACTGAGACTTAATGTCAGGAACGACAAGACCAACCTTAACCTGAAACCACTTAACAATGACAGAATACAACTGGAGAATATTTCAAGCATTTTTTTTTTAAAGAAAATGAGAATTATCTCTGATTATGCATGGAATGCCTTTCCTTCACCACTGATTAACCACACAATAAGCCATTGCATGCTTCTGACATTGAAATATGGGCTTCTCTAGGCTGTATTTGGGCACATTGAATTAACTTCATTATTCTTTTAAATTCTATCTCGATTCGACTTTCTCCCACACCCTACTCCCCAGTGACCCTCCCTCTTCCCTGGCCCATGACAAATCCAGATGCAGGACTGTGTATACAGCCCTGCTAGGTAGCTACATATAACACTGTTGATAAATCTGTCAATTTCCAACACTTGACGCTACTGCTAAAGGCTCAGCCTAAAGTATAGAAGTTTGGCTTCCAAACAGTCCTTTCATTTTACAAGTGATATTTCAGCCACAAAAGTTAAGCTGGCTGAGACCTGAGCTGATGGGACATATTTCATTTAATTAAATAAAATGAGCGTATAACAAAAACCTGCGGCCAGTGTTGTGATTTTCAGCATCCAGTGCTTCAAATCTGGAGTTGAACATGTGTCCATTTCCTTTTAGTTAGTAGTAGTAACAGTAGTAATAACAACAGCAGCAACAACGACTACAGGGAGAAAAAAACATAAAGCAGCAACACAGGTCTACACCAAGCATTTGCCTCACCAAAAAATTTGGCTGTCTCTTTCCAACTCACTAAAAAGTAAACACAATCCCCCTGCATCCGTTTTTGCGAGGGTTCAGAGTACAAAACTCTTGTGAAAGTGGAAAAACTGTGAATATCTTCCCCCATGCTCCCCTTCCCTTCCTGGGGCTCCCTGCTCCCATTCCCTTGCCTTTTGCTCCAGCATGCATACCTTCCTTCTCCACACCTGGGCAAAAAGCAAGGGAATTGGGGTAAGGCATACTCGCCACCCCCCATTCCCTTGCCTTTTGCCTGGTTCAAACCCTCTCTGCACTGAGGCAAAAGAAAATCAAACAGGAGGAGGACAATGGGAAGGGTAAGACATGCGCACACCTCCCAAATAATCAAATTCAAGAAGGTCAAACCTGCAAATACGGAGGGGGAGCTCTAGTTGGCTAGAGAGAGGGTAAAGCTGTCCAGGAAAAGGAGCAAGTAAGGTAAGGCAGCAAGGAAAAGATACCCACCGAAAGAATTAAAGAGACTGATTGAGGGACATGATCCAGCAAAGTGCTGTCTTCACTGCAGCCCACTATTTGCAGAAGCGTGCACTGGCTGAATAGCAGGCTCAATCAGCTGGCTGTGTAAGAATTCAATCAGTGCTAATCTAACACAATACACCACCTGCTCCCTGACTGATTTCTAGTGTTCTTCAATCAAAAGGAGGGAAGGGGGGGAGTGAGCAAAGAGTTTATTGCCAGCAGTGTTAGCAGACTTGAAAATTCAAGAACCTGAGGCCCTCTAGTCTTTGTTTTTTTATAAATTGTCTTCAATCTGTGAAGGAGGAGGAGGGGGGAGACAGAAATAAAAAAGAAAACAGAGAGAAAGATTCAGTGCAATGGCAGCTAGCTCTGTAATTAAGCGCCAGTAATTAACAAGTGTTAATACCAGGCTATGGCCACTATGAATCAAGCATCTTGCCTCAGAATGTCTCTTCCTTCCTAGTTTAGCAGAAAAAGGCTGGGACAAGTTCTTCACAGAAGAAAAATGTGAATAGGTATCTCACACTCAAAATAATTCCACCTGTGTCAAAAAGACATTTGGAAAATGTACCAAATAGTACTCTGAAATCTGAATAACTTGGCCAGGAGTACCTTTCCCAGAGGAGAAGGCCCATTCATGCACAAACCTACAAGCTTTCATATCATTTCAGAGATGCTGTATGGACCAAACTGGATGATACTATGATCCCATACCCAAGGGTTTTGTCTTTGTTTTGTGCAGCAAATTCCTCCCCCAACCCTCTTTTTAAATGAAAATTTAGATTGAAAAAAAAAATCATATGGCAAAAGAGTTAAGCATCCAGGCTGGTCACTGTGGATGATGGGATTTAGGTGCTATAGTTGTGGGTGCTAAGTAAGGGACAGCTGATGTACAGGATTACACTGTAAGGACCACTTCAAAAGACTTACAGAAAATATCTGAGTTCATTTTTGATCCCTGAAAGTCCCCATCTTCCAGAAAAAAGAAGGTCAGTTTGCAGAATTTGATCCAAAACCTTCACTATTTTCTTTCCGGGTGTGCCAGCTCTCATTCTTGTCCCACACCACAGTCAGGAATGATACTATGTTCAAGGCATCATGGAAGATGCAATGAGTGGCTAGGTTATCAACATGGGACCTTTCTACACTTACCATGGTTCCACTTTAACTGCCATGGCTGAATCCTACGGAATCCTGGGATTTGTAGTTTGGAGGAGCGTAGTAGAGCTTTCCAGCTGGGCATTCTAAATGACCCTCCCTAAACGGCAAATCCTAGAATTTCATAGGATGGAACCACAGCACTTAAAGTGGAATCATAGTGTTAAAACTGCATAGCATGGAAGAGTATGCTGTTATAGCTGCTGTTTCTTGCAGGGACAATGACATGCCCTCCTACACTAAAAACGTGGAGAGGAATATTAGGAACGAAGAGAGAAACTATGATGCTAGTACCACAGCTAATGGTAAGCTTTGACACACACACACGCACACACACGCACACACACGCACCAAAGTTGCAGGATTTCTGCTATCCTGGGAGAAACTGCACAAAATCTCCTCCACCCTAAGGCTGATATTTTCTCTGTCCAGAAATAATATAGAGGATTTTGAGATGCCCTGTGTGCACAACTCTATTTTAAACAACACATTGGTATGCAACGTATAATTTGGCCCTTAATAAGGTTCAGCTCAAATGTCCCATTCCTACCCATCTCCAATTATTGCCCAAGATGTATTTCATGCTAGGATCCCAAGTTCCAATCTCTCTAACTCTTAAATGAAATGGAGAAGTTTCAGTCATCAAGGGAATAAGTCTCAGGGTCTTGGCAGCTTGCCCAGAAGGATTATTATACAGCAGGTTGGGTTCTGTTGTAATTATCTCCCAAACAGCTGGACTAGTTGGATAAACTCTCTGTATCTTAATACACGATGCAAGAACAGCCATGGAGAATTAAACTGCAATAGTAGATTGTCTGGGCAGATAGGCAGGAGTGGAAAGCTTAGATAGAAGTTTTCCTAAGCTTTAAACTTGGGGAAAGTAGTTGGGAGCATTAACTGTCCTGATTCCACCCCTATAACCATAGAGAACTCTCTAAAACTTCAAATTACACCTTCTTTCTCTGAACTTTCCCCTTGGCACATTCCTTTCCTCCTCATATTTCCACACAAGCAAAAACCCAGACCTGTAACAAAGAGGATGCTTTCCCTTTTTGGATACCTTGCCCTTCCTGAATATCGGAATCAGTGAAATAAAGCTGAAATTTCATATATTTTTAATGCCATACTGACATTTCAAAACGTTAGACGAGTCTCCTCACAGCAGAGAAAAGGCTACGTAGATCAGTATCTTCCCTCTATGCAGTGATCAAACAGACAATGATGTGAAACCGACAAACTGTACATGAAGGCAATAGCTTTCTGCTATGGTTGTTTCTCCACTGCTGGTATTCAGATAACACATGGCTGCACTAGCCAGTTATAGTGCTATTATTCCACTTTCAACATCCTATGGAATCCTAAGGTTTTCAGTTTAGGGAGGGGCCTCAAAGTGCGGAAATGGCCATAGTTTGTGGTATGTGATCTGTGACTATACATGAGACAGTTCCGTATAGCAGATTGGAGGAGAAGGCAGGCTCTGGTTAGAAAGGTTCTCCAAGCTAAGGCTATCTCTATGGAAGCAAGACCTCTCCACAAGGAGACTTCCCCCCCCTCCCGTGACAAGTTAGCTCAGGATGCAACTCCTCCTCTCCAAGGAAGCTATGAGTAATTTTATCAATTTTCCTCCCATTTTGAGAAAGCCTTTGAAAACTGCATAATTTTTGAAGCCTATTCGCAATCCAGGACTTAACTTGCTTGAACATTGCACATGGTTTTGGACAGAAAACAGAATTTTCTGTACAGTAAACTGATTTTTTTTTCTGCGCGGGAAATAATATTTCTGTATAAAAATATCATTTGCAGTTCAGAAAATGCTGTTTCCTGTGCAGAATAGGTTTTGAACTGCGAATATTCTCATCAGCGTATGATTCTCCTCATCCAGGTTTCTTGACACTTGAAAATCTCTCTCTCTCTCTCTCACTTTCACTCTCTCTCTGTGTGTGTGTGTTATCAATCTTTTCCCAAATATTTGCAGATATTCTTTTCATCTTTAATTAGGAACAAAGCTTATTAATCCGCACAGGAAGAATAAGTGAGCAGAAAAGAGCTAAGGAAATGTATTCACATTATAGAATATCGAGATCAGTGTTTCCCAACCTCCGATCTCCCAAGTATTTTGGACTTCAACTTCCAGAATTGCTGATCATTGGTCAAGGCAGTTGGGACTTCTGAGAGTTGAAGTCCTAAACACCTGGAGAACTAGAGTTTGGCAATCATTGATCTAGATCACAACTTGCGTTCCCAGAATTTGATCACTGCCGTTGTACAGTACTACCAACCTGTATCACTTCCAAGACATCTCCATTTTTAAGCAATTTGCGCTTCAGAAACATGCAGCATTATGCCAGCCAATGTGATGACAAACAGCAGAAGGAAAATGTTTACTCTTTTTTCCCCTTCCCCAGCCCATCTGGAAGATTTGCAGGTTTGTGTAGAGCAAAGTTTGAGTTTTTAATTAAGGCTGGTTAAATGGAAGCATTTTGTGGCATACATTTGTTAGAGGACAAGAGAAGCTAAGAGAAAGGGCCTTTCCACACTACACTGTTATAGCGTTATTATTCCACTTTCAACATTCTATGGAACCCTGGGGTTTGGAGTTTAGGAGGGCCGTTTAGAATTCTCAGAGAGTCCTTTGGCCTCAGCAAACTACAAACCCCAGGATTCCACAGGATGCTGAAAGTGGAATGATAGCACTATAATAGTGTAGCGTGGAAAGGTTGGTCTCTGGACAAAAACAGTTTTGCATGGACCTTGGTAACACAACCAGGCTGTAGTCAAAGTATGGAAAAGTGGCTGGGGTGGTGGTAGAGTTTTTCTAACTAAAACAAAAAAAGATATTTCACTTCCTTTCTGTACCTATCTTTCTAGGTATTTGTTAAATTAATAATGTAATCAATTATCACTGTTTTTGGGGCACTGCCCAGTGGCTTAAAGCAAATAAATTTTACACACACACACACACACACACAAAAGAGAGAGAGAGAGAGAGAGAGAGAGACAGCCCTCCACCTTTCTGGGTTGTACTTTCACAGATCTGATTATTTGTGAATTTTGCCATCCCTTTCGCCCATACTTCATGTGCTTCTTTTCCAGGGAAACTTTCCCTCTTAGCAGCTCTGTTCAGACCACACAGCCCTTTAAAAATTCACCTTTGCTCCTCCTCCTCCACCACCACTCTTTACCTGGGCAGCTAAGGATGGTTCACTGCCCAATACCTCATCACCACACATGCTCTCCCACTGCCCTCCACACCCAACAAAGGAGATAAGTGAGAGAGAGGAAGTATGAGGCCACCGTGTGAACCCACCCCTTTCCCCTTCTTTTCAATAACCTGGTTTGGACCTCAGGTGCCCATTCTCCCCACCACACCTCGGCCCCTTTCCCATACACAACCATTTTGATATTTGTAATTTTTCCAGTTTTCTGGGGTCCTAACCCTAGTGGACGTGGCGGGCCGACTTTATCTAATAAAATAAATACATTTTAGAATAGTGCCATGTATTAGCCAGGAAATTATAGTTTGAAAAGACAGGTCGTCAATAGAGACCGAAGACAGAGAAGTGCGGGCACATGCCCAACCAGAGCTGGAAGGGCATTCTGTAGGAAACAAAGCTGATCCACTAATGGTCCTGCTCTTGACAGATTCCAAGTAGATCTCAGACTCATGTGGGACCACTAGGACCAGCTCTTAGAAGGACACAGTGACTGGTCAGGGTGAGAAAGGAGATGTTTTATTCTAAAATATCCCAGTCCAAAGTTTGTGGCTGTGCATTCTGGAACCTGACAGAGTAGCAAAAAGGTAGCCAGTGTATAACCCTTAGTAAAGGTGTTACATGGAGATATGAAATGGTACCCAACAATATTCATTTTCTCCCCTTGAGCTGCAGAATGAAAAACAGTGTGTTCCACAATATTACGGAAAGTAGCCAGCCATGCTTTAGATATCAGAGATAGTGGCAAAGATTGATAGAAAGTATGTTTTTAGCAGTTCTCATTTCGGATATGGAAGAGACTATCACAGGAAGTCCCTACATTCATTCAGAATGGGGGCTAAACATGTCATTCGGATCCACAGGGGTAAAGAAACACTCAATTCAATTTTCTTAAGAAGGCAGCACTATGGAATTAGCATCCAAGCTTCCCGCAGGCAGAGGCAATAACCTATAAAGAATAACCTATAAAGAAGAAGGGAACTCTGTAGCTGGATGATGAAACCATATTTTATGGGAAGCGTTATGAAGCATCCCTGCCAAATGAGAAATCTGTAAATTACCTGGGTAAGCAATCAGCCCAAGATTATAATTGCCAATTTGCAAAAATTTCACCAACAATTAAGTAAAATAAAATAACCCACCAGAGGAAATTTAATGCCTGCCACTTCAGAACTCCGTCAACTTGTCGAGATTTTGAGCACACATATTTTATTTCTCTTTATGCAACTAAAGGGATTTTTTTTCATTCACAAGGCATGATCAAAGTAGCTGTGACCACCTCAGCAGATTTTCTTTTGGAATGGAAAAGAAAGAAAGAAAGAAAGAAAGAAAGAAAGAAAGAAAGAAAGAAAAAGAAAGAAATCAACGGGTCCCAGCTAAAGAGTTGAAGCAATGGGAGCAGGAAAAGATTCTGACTCTGTTTCTACTGCCCTGCTCTTTTACTGATTCATTCATTACCTTCGTTACTCACATGCTGAGCAGAATGCTAATTTTAATCCAAATGTAGGAAGAGGGGAAGAATGGATGAAGAAGCTGTTAAAACAAAAGGATGACTAGGCTGTGATCAAGACCCAGTGTGGTGTACTCCTTTGATTGTTGGAAAATGATTCTGGAAACCAAGGTTCAAATCCCTGCTTGGCCTTGGAAACCCCCTAGGTGACCTTGGGCAAGTCATACTCTCTCAGCCACAGAGGAAGACAAGGTCAAACCCTCAGGTCAAACCTGGACAAATCTTGATAAGAAAACACCATGACAGGTTTACTTTAGGGTTGCCATAAGTCAGAAATAACTTGAAGGCACACAAAAACATTGAGTCTGGGACTATCTATCAGAGGGAGTTGAAGAGTAGGAATGAATGGATGGAGTGAAGAGAATGAACAGGATGGAACGAACCAAGCTGCCTAGGATCCCATCTGGGAGAAAGTTGGGGCATAAGTTTCAATTAATCAATAAAATATTAAATAAATAAACCAGTACTATGACTAATCAGGTAGTTACCTTTCCTAGGAGGAGAAAAGTATTCAAATGGCAAATGGGAACAGCAGCAACTGTAGTCAAGATCTAGCCACTGCCAGCAGAACTGAGACTTTCTCCTCCCCGGTTCCTGCTATAGCCCTCTATGTCACCACCAAGGTGATCCTGAGGATTTTCCAGAGGAAAGAGAAACTTTAGAAGGGAATAAGTATTACCGTTTCATAGGAAGCCAGTGAAAAAGCAGTGTTGGATTCTGACTTGTGTTGAAAGTAGAGAAGTCAAGAATATTTGCCAGAATTCTCATTCTGTATGAGATGAGGTGTCTAATGCATCAAGACATCCTCTTGAGAAGCTGACAGATTTCTCAACTCTTGTGAAAGACTGAGTCCTTTTTGCAGGGAGGGGCTTGCACAGTTTGCACAAGAAATCTCCATGCAAAACTATCTCTTTCCCTTTTGCAAAGCAAAGCAGAGCACATACATAACACACAACAACAACAATAATGAGCTGGAAAAGTTTACTGAGCAAAAAGATGCAAACAACCCACCCAATCCTTATACTACTAAAATTTCCATGTGACAAGGCAGCAGCTAGCATAGTGTGAGCAGAAATCATTTGCATAACTTGTTCAAAAGCATTCTCATAAATATGAGTACTTTTACTGAGTACGCTCCACAAAAAAGAAAAAAAGCCACATCAAAAAGGGAGGATTTTCCCATTTTTTTTTTTTTGATTTCATACATAACAGCAGCAGCAGCAGCAACAACAACTGTAACAACTGTTATGTTTTTATTAACATTATAAGATGCTGCCCCAGCAAAAGATACCTAAATACAAAAACAGTGTTGTTTTTTCAAATACACCCTTAGACAAAACAGATATTTTGGACATCCGTGGGGATGTCCAAAACTCAGTTCCATAACACAATGCTTACCCAGCACACTATAAATAGGAGGCACATGGCTGAAGCTCAACAAGTCAGAAGAAGAGGTGCTTCGGATCAATAGTATCAAGGCAAATATTAGAAAAATAATGATACATAGTGAATGTTGTCTATGCAAAGAAAAAGATAAAAATGTTGACCACTTTATCAGTTTGCACAGCAAGATCACACAGATAAGCCTTGAAATGTTGTTGAACACGCTGCCCAACTTACTGGGTGGTGGATTTGTGGTTCAGGCTGGCAGCATGGGGGACTCCTCATGGCTTCTCTGGTGTTGCCCAAGTTACTCATTTTTAGAGTAGATGTTAATGGTGAGAAACAAATATCTCAGAAATATTTTCAGTATTTTCAGAAAAATATATTCTCAGGATTTCCAGATCAGCTTCAGTTTGGATCTTTCTAGTTTCTTTATTGCCTCCTACTTGAGGCCTACAGAAAATTTTGAGAACCACACCCAGAACTTGGTAACATTACTTGTTTGGATTATTTGCTATGCTGTGGTTGGGGTGTTCTGGGAATTGCATCCCCCCCCCCCAAAAAAGCATCTCTGCCAAATTCAAGGCACAAGTTAAGATATGATGAGAAAACACTTGAGGTTGCTTTTGCTCATTCTTGTTCTTTGTCAGCCCTTTTCAAAAAGCTGCTACCCACCTGAAATCAGTACTTATCTCTCCATAATGTACTGCAGGAATTATTCATTCAAATTGAAAATCAAATTTATGAATTTTCTGGGTGTGTAGCAAGGGGCCAACTAGATGTGTGTCCATGCAAATGAACAAGTTCATCTAATTAGGAGGTTTATTTGTTTGAGTTGTACATGAATATACCAAATTACATTATCAGATCATAGTCCTGCTTCTGATTTATTCTTTCTTTGTTCTTCAAGACTTCGTACATCTAAGCAATTAACCTCTCAAAGAGCCAGAGAACACATAATTATCCTCATTTGTCTAAACGTCACCAAGATGGCCGCCTTTCAATTAACCTTCTGGGAATGGAAGAAAGTTGGAGTGATATAGTGATCATTTTGAACCTCACTGTATGCTTTTTTATTAAAAAAATCTAATTGAATTGAAATATTCAGACGATAAAATATGGCCAGATAGCCGTTTCCACAGGTAAAAGGAATTTGAGAACGAAAGGGAAGTCAACTGAGCTACGGTAATGTCGTAATATCACTTGGCACTTCTGTCTGAAGATATAAAAAGCACTTTATGTCCATTAATAAATGGAAGAGCTCCCCCACCTCACGCAAATGCTCAAAATTGTGGGGAAATATGATTGGCTGAATAGTAAGGTAGATTTTTAATCAATGCTCTTTTTTTAAAAAAAATCCTTTTTATGATTTGGGAAGGCATATTCATTTTTGTGAAAAAGCTCTTTCAGCCATCAATACAAGAAATGTATTTATAGGTAACATAATTAAAGGTGTCATGTTGATTATCTGCTTTATACGCATGCAGAGCAACCAAGGTTGAGATGGCAACCTGAAACTTGAAATACAATGGGGGTGCATTATCACGCAATTATAACTCTAGGGAGTTGCCATTGGCTATATGTTCCCCATGACTACTTTGCAAACAATTTGGCTTTGCTTCTGCAGAATGTATGAAATGAGCCAACTGCCCTCATACACAATCTGGTCTTCCTCAGAAGTAAGCGCTATGAATCATTTTGTTGTGACAACAAGCATGCTTAAAGTTAACCCCATTAAAGCATTTAAAATCTGTGTTTGACTTCCACTCATCCATGAGATGTAAGGCAGGATTGAACATCGCTGTTTAACCCTTGATGACTGCAGTGCCCAAGGGCCACTTGAATGAGCCGGCAGTGGGAGAGAGCTTCTGCCACCCTGAATCAGCTCAAAGCACAATGCTTTTTTTGTGTTTTTGTTTTCCCTCAATGGAATTAGTTCACATGGACTCAGAGCACGGGCGGTAGGATTCAAAGACACAGCCCTGTTAATCTGGATCAGTATCCAAAGGGATCTTGTAGCACCTTTCTAGACTAATTGAGAGAAAGAAATTGGAAGCATCAGGTTTTGTAGACTAAGTCTACTTCACCCGATGCATCGAGTGAAATGCCTAGGAACAGACTATCATAGCTTTGAATGAACAGCTAAACTATCCTTTGTTACCCAGATCCCCAAAGTCTTGGAGCAGCCACCAGCAAGGTCTCATATCCCAGCCAGAAGAATCTCTCATAGTTGAAGGACTAACAAAATTTTTAGACATATATTAATTCAAATATTCATATTATGCCCTATATCTGAAGATCTCAGGGTAACAAAAGCAAATTAAAACAATAAAGTTGTTCAATAATTAAAAATCCTAAAAATATATTAGTTGAAAACCAAACAATTTAAAACAGTTAAAATAATTTCAACTAATGTGAACCACAGTCCCCATGCAAGCTTTATAAAATTAATTAGGCCTGAGGACTTTCATGAAAAGCCATGTTTTCACTTGACACCGAAATGTCACCAGTGTTGGCTCCAGTCAGTCCTTCAAGAAGAGGGTACTCCACAAATGGGGTGCCACCACAGAGAAGGTACTTTCACATGTCATCCCACAATGCATCACCTCTACCAGAGGGACACAGAAGAAGCCCTCTCCAACAGACTTCTGTTCTTAGGCAGACTGATATAGAAAGAGCCATATCTATTGAAGCCATTTAGGGCTTTAAATGTTCTCACCAGCACCTTGAATTCAGTTTGGAAGTATATTGGCAACCAGTGCAATTTCTTCAGAACTGATGTTATGTGGTTTCTGGATGGTGTTCAGAAGTATAGTGTAGCTGCTCCATTTTGAACCAGCTGCAATTTCTGAGTTGTCTTCAAGGGCAGCCCCATGTTGAATGTGTCACAGTAGTCTAATCAGGAAATTACTTGTGCATGGTTACTATGCTTAAGTTATCCTTGTCCAGGAAAAGATGTAGCTGTCAAAACTAGTCCCCAGAGACATCCAAGAGCCCTGTCATTAACTGGCCTGCTCAGGTCTTGCACAGTTAGGACCTTCCTTGATTGAATCAATTCACCTGCAATGTGATTTTCTTTTTCTACTCCTTCCACTTTACCAAACTCCCCTCTTTCCCAGTGAATCACATGGCCTCACGTTGTGTTCAAAGCACAACAGCCTCAATTAAGTCATCTTGGCTTCTAATGCGAGTTCAGGCCTGATTTGCTCTAAGACCCATTCATTTGTCTTTCTAGCTGTCCATGGTACCCGCAGAACTCTCCTTCAGAACCACATTTCAAATAAGTTGATTCTGTTCAGCTTTGTTCGCTGTCCAGCTTTTAAAACCATAACAGAAATTGGAAGTACTACGGCATAGATATTTCTGACTTTGGATTCTATTAATATAAAAATTATAAATAAATAAACACATCTGGGATCCACTCAACCATTTAGATTAGTCTTCTCATGCAGAAGGTGGTTGTACATCTCCTTCTGGGGCTACTAGTTATTCTAATGTGCCATTTTTTTTAAAAAAAAATGGAAAGTAGTGTTGAGGACATTATATTATCTCCCTTAGAATGCAAGGGTCACGCCTTAATAAAGTCAGCATTACTAAAACAGCCACAAAGATATCATTTTTGCCTACACTCATGATTAAAAACAAATCTCTTTTTTGTTGAGACAGTGTCTCACACAACCAACAGGGTTATTATCCCCTTTCCCTCACCCTGGGTGCATAAATATGGATCATTCCCACCAGCAAGAATGTGTCAAGTCAAACCTTCTCCTTTACAAAAATATGATTTTTTTTTTTTAAAAGGAAAAGGAATGGAAAGGGAGAGAGCCAATGTTGGCTCTTGCGTGCCAATAAAAAAACACAGACACACATTTCTGAAGTTCATCACATTTCATCCCTGACAAGCGTGGCTTTCCAATTCATCTCTGAGCTGCCGCTTCCCTCACAGCATGAAATCTGGACTGCCGAAAAGCAATTTCAACTCGGGCACCTCGTGGTTCTTCCCAGTTTTGATGTGAAGCGAAAACTGGGAGGCCTGTCGGCTGGGAGGCGCGGTGGGGAAAATAGCGCACAGCCCGTGAATCCTCACTCAGCCAAATCAGCTCTTACCACATCTGCTATTTATTATCATCGAATGAGATACTCATCGGCCCCTGACAGTGCGTAACATTTCAACAAAAGTTCAGATTGGCTCTACACCATCACTTCCATAGAGTTTCATTCTCCCTGCCATCTTTTTACAGGTGATTTTTTCCCCCTGAAATCCTGTGTTTTCACTCTCACCTTTCTTTTTGTTCTCTGCTTGCCTTCATCCTTTTTAAGAACCCTGTCTTAGCAGCACCAACAAAAAGACAAGGTGACCCAACAGATTGATTCATGCTTAGTCTTGTAACATCATACCGGTGTAAAAGTTTGCAGAGTTGGGCTGTACTGTGGATAGGAACATAAGCAGAGCTGGGCTGGATCAGACTAAAACAAGCATATAAGGAATCTATAGCCCACCAGGTATTGTCAGACTCCAGTTCCCAGGAACCCCAGCCAGCATGACCAATGGATGAGGGATGATGGGAGGTGGAGTCCTACAAGATCCCCAGTGAGAGTCCCAAGGGCCATCTCATCCAATATCCTGCTGCCCACAGTGGCTAACCAAAAGCCTCTGGAAAACCCATACACATGGCCTAAGAACAACTATTCTTTCCAAGAGAACTGGCATGCAGAGGTAAACTGCATCTGAACAAGGAGGCTCTATTATTACGACTAATAACTTCAAATTAGTCCAGTTATTTCTTAAGTTGTCTCCACTAGCAGCCATGACTGTGAATGCTTTACAGCTTATTCATTTATCCCTCATCTTTCCCGACAACTGAGACTCACAACAGTGTTTTGTAACTTTTTAAAAAAGAAATCGTCTCCCTACCACCACACAATCAGTTATAATTTTAAAACATGATTAAACAATTATAGGACCCTGGCCATTTCTGCACTACACTATTATAGTGTAGTGGAATCATAGTGCTACAAACGTGTGGTGTGAAATGGCCCCGATTTCAAGTCTCCCTCGGCCATAAAAAGTTTTGTAGCCCAATCTTCACCCTAGCTTAGCTTAGCGGTTGGTGATGGTTGTTGTTGTTAATTCATTTATATTCCACCTTTTCCCCAATACTAGGATTTAAGGTGGTTTACAAATCTTAAAATACACTCAGTCAAAACATACACAAGATCATAAATAAGGACATCCAGAAAAGTTATTATTAAAATGCAATTAAATGGCACTGAAAACTAAAACTAATTAAAACAAAAACAAATCCATTAAAAAAAATAGGATTTGTTCAAATACCCAAACAGCATCGTATTAAAAGCCCTGGCAATCAGTTTCTCAAAGCTAACTGGAATAAAAAGACAGTAAGGAGAGACCCACCCTACCCTTCCGTGGGAGAGAGGTTCAAAGCCCAAGAGTAACCATGGAGAGGTTCCTCTCCCTTGTATCTACCAAATGTGCTTAGGATAGTAGTGGGACTGAGAGAAAACCCACTTCCAAAGATCTTAAGAACCTGTGTGGGCCCATATTGGAAGATAAGGTCTGCCCCGGGGGGGGGGGGATCAGCACAGAATATACTGCTTCCTCTATAGAGAATGCTGTTTTGTGCTTAAAAGGAGCTTGAGGAGGGATTTTTTTTCCATACATAATAAGTCCCAAACTGCAAAGATTCTTGTCAGTCCCGGTTTCTTCTCTTCTAGGTTTTCAATGTGCAAGAAACATGATGGTGGTGAAGGAGGCGTAGTATTGGTGGAAATATTTTCGAATATTCTTTCTAGCCTGGGAAAAGACAGGTAGCGGTGGACTTATTACAATAAGTTTGCTGTCTAGCCAACCTTAGTTAGAACAATCTGGTTGCAGCTCTTCAGGCCAATGGAATTTGCTGAGCACTTTTCAAAAACAAGCCCCCATAGTGTGTATTGCAGCAATCCAAATGGGGTATGACTATGGCCAGATGAGACATTTCTAGGAGTGGGTGGAACCAGCACACTCATTTGAACTGTGTGAAAGCACTCCTGTCCACTTCTGAAACCTGGATTAAGGCGTACACCCAAATTACAAATCTGCATCTTCAGGGGGAATATAACTTCATCTAGCATAGCCAGCATCCTTATTTTGTCTTTGATCTGATCAAGAACACCTTTGCCTTGTCTGAATTGTTTCACTTCAGTTTCTTTTCCATTATACAAGCTATTACTGATGCGAGACTGTGGGTTAGCATGGAAACTGCTTTGCTGTAAGGGACAGAAGATGCTGACCTGATTCCTGGAAGGAAGAGTTTAATTCAACTGTAGTAAATAGCACTCCCACATCAATAACTTCCTCTATAAAACTGTTTTCAGATTTGGAGAAGTTTGACCGAAGGCACTGCATAAGAAACTGCTCCCCCTCCAAAGAACCACAGATAGACATTTCTTTTCACCAGCCTGCTGGACATCGGCATGCTGGGGACTCTAGTCTTCTCACCCAACCAAGGATTTCCTCCTCTTTTGCTTGGCTTCGCCCTTTCTCACTGGCTGCTCCAAACTCTTGGATTTGCTTCCCTGGCCTGATCCTTTCCTTATTACTTTTAAAGTTCAATTCTTTTTTTAAAAAAAACTTCTTCCTTTCCAAAGCTTTTGCAGTCTTAATTTAATATTGTTTTCTAATCTTGTTTATTTTGTTTACACGTACTGGTCACTCTGCTTTATATTGCATTGTTTTGTTTTTTTGTTTTTTGTATCTTATCTGGATAATTTGTTTTACAATTTTACGGTATACTTTATCATCCCTGACTTCCTTTTGCGTTTGTGTGTATATACATACATTTTAGATTGTACGCCTTTGGTACTGTTTTGGGTTCTTTAACTTGTAAAGCGCCATGTACCTAGATGGGGCTAAATAAAATAATACATAATAGATCATAATTAACAACCACTATGCTGACTGTGGGATCCTAGAAGTTGTGGTCCAAAAATGTAACTGTTCTAAACTCTGGACTCATCATTCCATAAAAACCTGCTCTTTCAAGAATATGTATACCTGGCTTTTGCAAAGCAGTTTCCTGAGCAAGCAATATCTGTCCGAAGCAGAGCAAAAACAACTCCACACAAAAGAAAGAAAGAAAGAAAGAAAGAAAGAAGAAAGGAAGAAAGGAAGGAAGGAAGGAAGGAAGGAAGGAAGGAAGGAAGGAAGGAAGGAAGGAAGGAAGGAAGAACAAGAACAAGGGAAAGCAAAAGCAAGAGATAAAAAAACACATGCATACATGTAGTCCCAGAGCTGTGTTCTGGCCAAACATATGATCCTTATTCCTAACACTGAGTCAGGTCATAAGGTCCTTCTTACTTAGTGTGGTTAATTCTGCCTCCTGAAGATCTCCCAAGGCACAGATTCTTTCCCACCTGCAATATCTGACTTTTCTTTGACTGGAAAAGTTAGCAATGGAACCTGATGTGTCAGCAGAGCTTATGGGCTACCCTCATCTTACTGACAATGTCCAACAATCATGTGGAAAGTTCTGTTTTCACCCAGACTAGTACAGAGCTAGTAAAAATGACTTTTTGGACAGAAAATGGAGGATTACACTAAACATGGGTCAACAGTGTGATGAGGTGGCTACAAGTCCAATGCAAGTCTCGGCTGCATTAAGAGGAGCATAGTGTTCAGACTGAAGGAAGTCATAGTAGCACTCTGTTCCACTTCTATCAGATCTCACTTGGAATACTGCATTGTGCATCCAGTTATGGACCCCATAGTTCAAGAAGGATATTGACAAGCTGGAACATGTTCATAGGAGGATGACCAAGATGATAAAATGTCTGAAAACCAGGCCCTGTAGGAAATGGCTTAAGGAGCTGGGTATGTTTAACTTGGAGAAGAGAAGATTGGGAAGTGATGTGAAATCCATATTTAAATACCTGAAAGGATGCAATGCAGAAGATGGAGCTAACCTGTTTTCTGCTGCTCCAGAAACTAGAACACAAACCAAATGGATTCAAATCACAAGGAAAGAGATTCCACTTCAACATAAGGAAGACGTTTTTGGCTGCAAGAGCTGTTTGAAAGTGGAATAGACTGCCTTGGAGGTCCACTTCAACATAAGGAAGACGTGTTTGGCTGCAAGAGCTGTTTGAAAGTGGAATAGACTGCCTTAGAGAGGCTGGATGGTCATCTTCTGGGAGTGCTTTAGTTGTGTATTCCTGTGTGGCAGGACTGCGTGGCCTTTGCAGTCCCTTCCAGTTCTATGATTCTAGGAGCTAAGAGTCCAAAAAAATGGCATTCCTAAGTTCTGAGGAGGGTTATCATTGCCCCTTTCTGCACCATGCTTTGATATTGCATCATCTGAACAGGATCCTGCCAGTGCCATTGCCAAGATGGGATCAGGACCTGAATGCTCCCCACCATACCTGGTCAGCTGCCAGCAGATAAGTAATGTTCAGGACGCTCTTTTTACTTCCACAGTACAGAGCCAATGGCAGGTCCCTTTCCCTGCCCCTTCCTGCGCTATACTGTGGAAGGAATCGCTATCAAGTCCCTGCAGCTGATAAGACTATGGTGCAAAAGGTGGGCATTACTGGATTTTTTCCGGTAATGGTATAGGATGGATTTATGACAAACGGGGACATGACAGCACCTGGTCAGTGACAACATCATGTAATGGCACACATCCCAGACTGGGAGCAGCACGTTGCCATGCTGGAACGACAACATTGTGCAGGAAGGGTCTTTAACAACTCTGAAACAACACATCTTCAGGAAGTAACTTATCACTGTCCTCTGACACTGATGAAGAAGCTACACCCGCAGACCTTTGGCCTTTTCACCCAAGCTCTTGGAGAAAAGGAAACACTTCTAAGTACAAAATGGTAGTATAGAAGCAGGAGCCTCTGAAAATGAAGGAGGCACAGCAGAGAGCAGGCAACGAGGAGAGGCTGTATTCAACACTGCATCGCTTCTCTCCTCATGATTTTACCTAGTGAGACAGAGTTAAGGATAATAAACAGGTGCAGCGTTTATTCCCAGCACATTCAGATGGCAACATAATTAAAATGCAAGTTGGAGTCAAGGCATCTATCGATAAATCTTTGCCTTTGGTTCCTAAACTTGACAGGAAACCTATACCTGGCAAGGGGAATTCAGTCAGATTGGGAGGCAAGGATAAAGGATCTTGCCTGTGGGCAGCCATTTTAATGTTTCGTTTGAGTAATGGGCCTTGCAAATTAGCATCCCGGCGGCCTGAAATACATATTTTTCCAAGGATGTGTGGACTCTCAAGCCGACAGGTGATGTGGGGAAACAGTCCCTGAGGGGAGCGTTGAGTTCTGTGCCTCTCTGTGGCGGTCATATTTTATTATAGCCGGGAAGACAGCAAAGATGCTGGAGAGCTTTTGGGTGTTCCATGGGCTTTGAGGAGGAAATGGAGCAGAAAACAACCTGATAAAGTATACGGAAGGAAGGGGAAGAAACTGAGGGTTACAGAGATGAGAAGGCAACAATAAGCTCAGTTTCAGATGACCAGAACCAAAGGGAAAACCAGAGTTTGCAAAATAAAGTAGGGTCTTGAGTGCAAGATGTGGATTTCTCCATCCTTTTATTTCTTTGCTGACAGTGGTTGGTGTTACGGCACTATTCATTCGAGAGACAGCCATACCCCTGAAAGCCACATCTTTTACCTTGTTTGTCTCCCTAACCAACCAGTGAGAGGTGTAATGGAGCAGATGTTCCAGAGGTCATGTCTACACTATGTAGATTTAGCAGTGTGAAAGTGCAGACATCAGACTGCCATGGTCCAGTATACATTAGCCAGGGGCTGGAGCACCATTCCTGGGAGGAAATGTTACGTGGTGTATGTGTGGGTGGGTGTTGAGAAGAAGGATGAGAAAGAAGGGTGTAAAAAAATCTATACAATTATGTATGATGTGGTGAAAGTGGACTGAAAACTCTCTCACAATTGTTGTTGTGTGCCTTTAAGTCATTTCTGACTAAAGGCAACCTTCAGGCAAACCTATCATGGGGATTTTGTGGCAAGTTTTGTTGAAAGGGGTGTTTGTCTTTGCCTCCCTCTGAGGCTGGGAGAGTGGGACGTGTTAGTGGATTTCCACAGATGAACAGGGATTTGAACTCTGGTCTTCAGAGTTGTAGTCCAGTGCTCAAATTACTACACTACACTGGCTAGCTTCCCCTTTATTTGTACAAATTATTAATGTTAAATAATAGCAACAGATTCCTTTCCAGTTTTTAACATGTGTCCATTGATGTTAGGGAATTCTAAATAGTTTGACTGACTCCAGGTCTACATAATTCCAGATACCATCATTTGTTTCAAGGATCTATGCACTCACCAGTGTCCTCTTCTGGACCAAAATGGATTGTGCAGCCATAGGGTAGGTTTTACGGCACAGGAAGACGTCAAGGTAGATAAATGAGAAAGAAAAAGAAGACAAACGGGCCATTTCCGCACAATGTCACTGCACAATCCTGCATTGGCAGTGGGTTGTTTCCAGTCCAGGAGTTATGCTATCACACGACATTGTCGCTATCCAGCTGCTATCCCATCCCCAAGCATTGCAAAACTGCCTTATATCTTTTCTAGAAAAAAATCCTTTAAGACCCTCCCTCGGTACTTCAATCCTGCTAGCTGGCTCAGTACAGTACCACAACAGTGCTTGATAGCACATCCCGTTGTCATGGATCCAGCAGTGTGGTAATTTATGGCTTGTTTTTACATTGTTCTTCAGAGTTATAAGTGGTGGAGTTTTAGCCATGCTGCTATGTGCCTTCTAGCTGTTTCTGACTTATAGCAACCCTAAGGTGGACCTATCATGGGGTTTTCTTGGCAAGATTTCTTGAGCGGGAGGTTGCCTTTGCCTTCCTCTGAGGCGGAGAGAGCATGACTTGCCCAAGGTCACCTAGTGGGTTTCTGAGGCTGAATGGGGATTCAAACCCTGGTCTTCCAGAATCCTAGTCCAACACTCAAATCACTGCATTGGCTTTCTTTAAGCCATCCTATTTTTAAACTAATGTTGTAAGCTATGCTGGGCTATGTTGCTATTGCGTGCCTTCAAGTAATTTCTGACTTACGGTGACCCTAAGGTGAACCTATCATGAGGTTTTCTGGGGCTCAGAGTGTGCCATCCTCTGAGGCTGAGAGACCCGGGTTTCCATGGCTGAGGGGAAATTGAACCTTCACCTCCAGGGTCATAATTTAAAGCTCAAACCACTACACCAAGCTGTTTCTCACCAGAAGAAATATAAGGAACTAGCATATATACTCTGCGTTGCCTGGGGTTTTATTTTCTCATAGGTAATACTTGTTCAAAAAAATTGAGATCTTATGTCTCTAATTGCCCAAACTGTCTTGTCCAGTACCTGTAACTTCTCTCCATACACCCCAATCCAATCTGCATTCAGAATTATTAACACAGAGAGGTTGGGTTCCTGAGGGAATGCACTGTCCTCCTCTTTGCTGCTAGGCCTCATCTCCACAGCAACTGACCTATTCAAAACAGACACGGTTGACTGAGGCCCAAGAGCTCTCTGGCTGACAATTCTAAGGGCCCCTCCCCAAATTGCAAAGCCCAGGATTCCATAGAATCTGCACAGGTAGCCAATCATATGAGGTTTTTGCCTCACACAGACAAACAAACTTTGACTTTTATATATTAGATAAAATCAGTTAAATAAGAATCCTATCACTTTGGAAAAATTGTTGCCCCAGCTTCTTGCTGCATCTTTTTCTGGCATTCTCCATGGCAGAGGACAGAATGGACTTTTCACAGACCCCATTTCCCCTGCACTAAACTTTGAAACTGCTTTCTTTTTCCTCTCCGTGCCAATGAGGTGAGGCACACCTGAAATGAACTGAAGGCAGAAGGCAGGCTCCAAAGCAGAAAGCAGACCCTAGACCTCTAATAACTTTCAAACGCTTTTCAATTCTGTTAAACTTGGGGAACCAAAGCCACACATAGGCCAGTTAATTTGCAGTGTCGTCTTTAAGTACTTTGCGGGGAAACTAAAGAGAGAGGGAGCGAGCTTCCAGGAATTGCTGTCTAGCCCGATTTCATCTACTGGTAAATGCGGCCATGAAGCCGGGAGAAGGGAGGGCGGGAGGGACTATCCTAATTAAAATCAAAATATATTTTTGAAGAGGGGAAAAAAAGAGCAAAAGGAAGCAGTCATTTTCTCTCGCAAAGCTGCCGACTCAAGGAGAAACATAAAATCCCCTCAATGAAAGGCTTGTCTAGTTTATTGTAACATCAACTTTAATTTACGCTCTCGCCTTTTACGATTGTTCTCTATCCATGTTCCTGCAGCTTATTTATAGAGGGGCTATTAGCACAGAGAACAACCTACGATGATGAGCAGAGCACGAGATGCCTTTGACTAAAAGAGATGAGAGATATTAAAAAGGCAAGACGAGCAGGCATGTAGATTCATGTGCTGAGGAATGGGGACTCTTTTTTCCCCCCTCTCCTACAGGAATTGGGCAGAATTATGGGATACCACTGTGTCATTCAGGAAACTGCTTCCTGTAATGCTTTATTGAACATTTCTAGCTTAAGCAGAGAGGTAAGAATCAATGGCTGCAGCTAAGACAGCAAGGACTGAGGATAATAAAGGGAGCAAAGAGCAAGAGGTCTCCCTTTGTCTAATCACTGCTATTGTCTGTGGTCAGGTAACACAAATTTATGTTTGCACTGAAATAGGGACCAATAGAAAGGAAAATAAGCATAGCTTGGCCCTACTGCTAAGACAAGTGGGCTTCCAAGATCCCCAAGCCAATGTAGGAGAATCATCTGTGCTTTGGCATCTATGCAGTCTATCCTGTTACCAGGCCATACACCTCCCACACTTTGATATGGTTTAATTGAAGAAATGTGATTTCATTGACAAAAGACATTAATTGGCGTAAATATAAAACATGCCTTGCTATGGCTGTATGGCCAGGCTGGATAAGAGGAAAAGACTGGCTGAACACATGTGCTGAGAACTAGGTTAGAAAACACCTGCAGATGTAGCCAGGCCATAGTCACAAAACCACTAAAGAACTCATGAAATAATAGGCTTGCAGTTAGCCTTAACAACTCTACTTTTAAACAATAGTGTCTGGGAGATTCCCACAAGAAGGCTGATTGTCCTAACTCCACTTTCTCTGACCAAGCAAACTTCTCTTTTGTCCTAAAACCTGTCCAACAAGTGCTGAGCTATTAAGATGACCATTAGCCCTTTTTCACCTTACGCTAAGACTATTAGCCCATTACGGACCTCAGTGTCCACTTTACAAGCTCCATTGTTTCCTTGGCCTGAGAGTCATTAATGCCCTTGCCCTCCAGGCAGAAACTGAGTACATAAACTCCTGCTTTTGGCCAGTCAACTCACAGTACAATGATTGCTGGTCACCACTCTACTGCTCTGATTCTCAATTGTGTGCTGTCCTTAGACATAAGTCTAAGCCACATTGCCTTCTTTGCTGCTCTTCTGGATTGGCAAATATCACCCACTCTGCCCTGAAATCTCATTATCCAAAACCTTCCTCTCTTTTCCTTCAGTTAGCCTTGTGTGATTGCTTGGATCTTGTGTGCATGATTGCAATTCTCCCAATAAAACACAATTAAGCTTACTTTTGGATCTCTGGTGGGTTCTTTCCTGCAGAAGTACTGGTAAACATAGGTGTAAAAGATTTTCTAAGGATATTCCTCTCTTGCAGGCCTCCAGTTTGAGCTAATAATTCCCCACTGTTTCACAGACGTATTGGCATCATGAGTGGACCCCGAGCCACCTACGTTTTAGGTTAACAACTCTTCAGCAGAAATTTTTAGCAAGAAAGGAGTGATCTCATAGAGATCATGTGCTAGGAGGTTGCATCAGCACTGGAATAAACCAGCCTGGATCTAATACAGACACCAAAGCTCAAATGTACACAAAAGGAGAGAATGTTGACCTTACAAGAATCTGAACTTCAGGCTGTGTCCATTGAATAGCAATAAGACTTTTTAAAAAAAATCCTTTCTTTTTCTTAACAAATGTTCACTGCAGGAGGAATAGATGATGTTAAATTATTTTGGAATATGCTGAGAATGTCCTGCTTGAGCAACTGATGCCTCATAAATCATTCTTTTTTCCTATGCTTGATTTCTCTTTCAGGCAGGATAATGTCAGCTCTTAGGGGAGATTGGTGCCTTGCACTTAGATGATCATACTTGAGGGTGTACAGAATGGAGATGAGGGGGTGAAAAGTGGGAGATGTAAAAGATGAAAGGAAGTGGGGGAGAGTCCTGGGGAGGGGGCTAGGATAGCAGAAGGAAGTGATTATTAAAACAGACATTAGAAACTGAGCTCTGAAAGCAGCTGAAGTGTAAAGAGGGCCTTGCCTTTTCCTTCTCACAAAGTGTTTTCAATCCCCTTTTTGGCTCAGTTCTGGCATAAATCTGCTAAATCTGAGAAAAAACAGAGCAGTGCTCCCAGACTCCATTTTGGGACAGATGAGAATTCACCCAAATCTACCAATCTGTATTCCTAAAAGAGGGTGTGCGTGGTTTTTTTCTTCTGTCTATCATACCCATAGCTTGCAAGTCCATGAAATGTAAACACTTGAAACTCAGTGTGCATACCATCAGGGTGGGCATCTGGGTTTGCACATAAATTAATTGTAATTCATTTAAACTTGCCTCTGGATATGAAGGCTCCACTGCTATCTTCAGTCACTAGATGGCAGAATTCCTGAAGAAAACACAGCTTTGTGGTCTATGAAGTTTGAGAACAGGAAGAAATAGTCCAAAGGATGGAGTTATCAGACCGCCTGCTCTCGGCTGCTGTAAAGAAGCCTCTTCCCTCATGGCTGAAGAGTGGACAAACTCCTCCCTTTGCAAGATGTGACAATAAGCATGCCTAAAGGGCCCAGTGGGGATGGGATGGGCAAAATGTGTCTAGCTCTGAAAGTGGTACAGTTTATGTGAAGGCTTAAACACTTTTATAACCTGTATGGAATTGCATGCACAAGCTAGTAACTTCACAAATGAGAGGAAAAGAATTGGAAATTTGTACAGTCGAAGAAAAAGAAGCTGACAGATTTGCCCATCTAGGCAAAAGCCATGGAGTGCTTATCTCTTAAAAATCTGGTTTTGAATCCCTGTGTATTCAACCACGTTAGTGGTGCTGAATTAGGATTCCAACTTCTTTTATTTCTGGCAGGCTCTTCCTACTCATGAGTTACCTTGTAGGATGGAATGCTGATGAGTGCATTTCTGATTTATCAGCAACCCTATCACTAGGTTGCTTGGCAAGATTTGTGCAGAAGGGGTTTGTCTTTGCCTTCTTCTGGGGCTGAGAGAATGTGACTTGCTTAAGGTCACCCAGTGGATTTCTGTGGCTGAGTGGAGATTCAAACTCTTGTCTTCTAAGTCATAGTCCAATACTCAAAACGCTACACCAAACTGTGTCTCAGTGCTGGTAATAGCTCTGCCTATTGAATTTGGTCAGTGCATCTGGCTCAGAATTTTCTTCAATTTTTTTGTTAAGAATTTGGAAAGACCTGCTTTTTTAAAATACGTGTGCTATTCATGAAAATAGCTTTATATTTTAAAACAAATGAATGACAGTGAGAACAAAAATGAGTCCATCCAAAGGTGTTAGTGTTTCTATAAATGGCAAGCTGTTCTTACAAACCCCTTTGAACTTGGAGGAGATGTGAAACACCTACTCTCTGATAGACTTTGTTTATCTTATTACTTATTGTCTATGCAGAGCCATCAGGGCATGCAGGGACCAACATAGTAAAACATAAGCAAATAAAATAAAATGCAGATATCTGCTTGTAGGAGGTTATAATCTACGTTTCTGTACTGAATGAACCATCAGAGAGCTGGTAGAGAAGAAGATGTGTCAAGGGTTACAAACAATAGTATGTAGAGAAGTAAGAAAAGTGTAAGTGACAAAGGATGGAAATAACCTAGTTCAGTCATAACAAGAAACTATGATTTTTTATACTCCATTTGTGAGTCCTCACTTCCCTTCATGTATGAGGAGATGAGAAGCAGAGCTGTGCTCCCTGCTTAGGTACAAACCATGGTTTGTTATTGTAACTGAATGTAGAAAATTGTGGTTTGTTCAGATCGCTGGCTGGTAGGATGTCATGGGCTGGAAGTGGGATCTGAGTACAGTTTGCTGCTAGACCTGAATATGGATAATGTATTACATATACGTAGGATTTATTTGATAAATAAATTGGATGGAGGATAAAGAGGATTAGGTCTTCAGTCCTATCCTCATTTACTAGGGATTTAGCCTCTCTGAAATTAATGGCATTTATTTTTGAGTCAATATACCTAGAATTAGATTAAAAGTGTTTATGCTTGTTAACATTCTTTCACTTTCCTGTTGAAATTCCTATGGATATGAGCAACAGCCACTAAATTCATGTCCAGTTTTGCTCTGGGCCAATTTTGTCAGCAACTTAAGAGCTCTGTAAAACTTTCCTGAGAAATTTTGCTGATCGTATCAAAATTTGTTTAACGTCTATTCAGCCTCTTATGCCTTTCCAATTTGCCTTGAATGTGGCCTCAGGTGAAATTCAGTAGCATTGCTAGATTGCACATTGTGGCTTTCTAAAATGCCTTCCCCGCATTGACTTCCAACCTCCTACAAGCCATGTACACTGCCTGCCATGGAAAGAATCTGAGTTTTCAACATGTGCTAAAAAGCACCATTTGGCAATGAAACTTGATCCCTACTCAAGGTGGTAGGTTGCTATCATTGCTACTACTGAAGTTGTAGCTGTAGTGGTAACAGTTGTTGTAGTTGTTATTTATTTATACCCCCACCTTTTCCCAAAATTAGGGAGGCGTACAGTTTAAAACAAATATAGAAAAAAAATATCCAGAGTCAATAGAATTAAGCCATTCACAAGACTATAACAATTTAAAATAATATAAAGTAGAAAGACACCATTTCCTCCAGCGTTAGGTCCTTTTGTCAGTGCCTACTATCTTTTGGAGACAGAATATAGATAGTCCCCAAACTATATATTGAACCAGTCTTCAGAAGAGGGGGAAGGATGCCACCACAGCTCCCAAGCAGGAAAGAGGATGTACAGAAGGGTCTTTCAGACTTGAGTGGACAACCAGCAGTAGATGTTAGCCCTCATTGTGGCCCTCATGGAACCTTGAAGGGTCTCCTGACTGTGCCTCCTACCCATGAGTTTTATTTTTTTTAAGGGTTAAAATACTCCCAGTCCCCTCACAGGTTCAGAGAACAATTTCACCATGTTGCTGTTGCTGTTGTTGTCATTGTTTGCTTTATCTGGGATGTTACATCTTTGTGGAGCCCTTTTCTTAACTAGAAGGTGAAGTTGCAGTCAGCTTCCAGTTTGATTCCTGCTTTTTAAGGCCTTTCCTAGAACTAAAATGGCCTGTTGAGAAATTGACCCCAGCAGGGAAAGCAGAGAGAGAGAGATTCTAAGACTATTTTTAAAAGGTCAAAATGGGGACGATGAGGGGGCTGAAAAATGGTTTAGGGAGGCTACATCAATTTCAGAGTCTATACTTTCCCATCTTTTTTTTTTTGAGACCATACTCCAGGGCAATGCTGTAGCGTGTGAACCTTCAGAATTCAGTAGTCCAGTATGCTTCAGCTAGGCTCAGTCCTGAACTCTGGACTTCTCCCAAATATTCCGTGATCCTTGAGAAGAGTGATAACCCAATGACAGGCTGCGCAAAACTTTCTATTTCAAAGCTCTCCAAGGAAGGCAAAGTGTGCTCTTAAGTAGAATCATAGAATCACAGAGTTGGAAGAGACCCCAGGGGCCATCCAGTCCAACCCCCTGCTATGCAGGAACACCCATCAAAGTATTCCCAACAGACGGCCATCCAGCCTTTCCTTAAAAACCTCCAAAGAAGGAGACTCTACATTTACATTTAGGATAACAAATATTGTTATCTACCAGGAAGGGTGAGACAGACAAGCATAAACTCTCAGTTATGGTCTGGAAGCTGCTGGTGTGACAGCCTTCAGAGACTTGGCAGCTCTTCATGTTACCACTTTTTGGACAACTTATCTGCTTAGTGGTAAGCAGTCTGGTTGCCAATACTGCTGGACAGTTCCCCTGCTGATCTTTTCCACAGTGAACTGGCACACACTTTGGAAAATCTGAAGCTGGGGTGCAGGGCTTTAAGGCCAGCTTTGGTTTGGGACTGATTTTCTGCTTACAGAATCCTTTGGATGCTGCAAATACTGTCAAGGGCAGAGTTGGGGAAAGAGAAATGGCCAGGATTCCTTTCACACTACAGAATCACAGCACTGTGACTCCACTTTAACTGCCATCGCTGCATCCTATAGAATCCTAGGATTTGTAGTTTGGTGAGTCACTAGCGCTCTCTGGCTGAGAATTCTAAAATGCCCCTCCTCAAACTACAAATCCCAGGATTTGTGTAGGATGGTGCCATGGGAATTAAAGTGGAATCATGAGGCTATAACTGCATATAATGAGAGGGACTCAGAATCTACTGCTTTTGAAAAACAGACATCTTAAAAATATATTTTATACAGTGCAGCACTTCCACCTGCAATATATTTAAAATGTGAATTGCTGCTCTTTGACAACTCCAGGAAGGAGAATTCATTTTTTATTTTTCTGAGAAAAGGGGATGGTTGTGGGAATCTGGCAGGGTTGGTGGCTACAACAAAGCCTTGGGGAGGGCACATTCAACTCTAGGGCCAAACTTTGCCAGCCCCTCCCTCAAGTTATGTATTGTTTATTTTAAAAGAGAAGCCTCCACTATTTTAGTTTAAAGACTAACAGGATAATTTTCCACCTCACTTCTTAATCTGTCTTGGTGGTAATCTCTCTCTCTCTTTTTTTTCTTTTACAAATTAGCACTCTTGTGCACAGGCTGAATAGAAGTTGCCAAGAACATACAAGCTTATGGGATGAAACATCCCATTTGTAGCTGCACCTGCTGCAATATTTAACTGAGCCAGGGGTGGGGCTGCATCAGAATCTGTATAGACTCTTGGATTTACAGTTTTCTGGAATAAAAACAGGTCTCAAAAATACTGGAATGCCCTTTTTCAACAGTGTGAGCAGAAAGAGAGAGAGAGAGAAGAAAATGATTTATGTAGAAATAATTTAAAAAAGAACTTTGCAGCCCACCTCCATTGGAGGTGGGGGAAGCAATCTAGTCAACAATCCAAGAAGTCACTTTTTTCCCCATTCTGTTTCCTTTTACCCGTGAGCCTGTCAGATCCTCAGCCTTGACATCTGAGATGTCATAATGAGAAGAGGGGGAACAAGAAGTGAACATCTCAATGCCATCCTGACGCTGGGTTTGATGGGCAGGCGGGAGGCTCAGAAAATGAGTCTGAGAAGGGGAGTTAAAGGAGGAGTCTTTGTCAGTGACCACAGAGTGCTTTCTTCATCCCAAGGCTACTATTTTTGCCAGCAGGAGAGGAGCGAGAGAACAAAACAGAATGAACTCTGTAGAGATGAAAGCCTTGGAGGTACAACTCTGTAACGTTACCAGCCGTCCTTTCCAGGAGCACTTTACACTGAATGAGTACCTTACTCCACCACCTTCCAAAGGAATCTCACACCAGTCTGCACCAAAACACACATAAACGAAACACTGCAAAAAGGGATGTTTCCTGGTCCACTCTATTTTTCATTCTCATCTCCTCAGCTCCATTTTTTCCCCCTTCTTTTCTCCTAAATCAGGAATGGGGAACTTGTGAATCTTCCTGTTTTGTTAAACTACAATACCCACTATTCACACCATTGTCCATACTGGTTGGGGCTCTTGGGAGTGGGAAACAGCAACAAATGGAGGTCAACAGGCTCTCCATCCTAACCTAAAGTGATCAGGGGCCTTAATATCACTAGGAGCTGTACCTGTAGAATAAACCCTGTTCTGGAGGCGATGCTAGAGCAGGTGTCCATTGCTAAATGCTGCCACAGCTTCTTGACAGCAATAATACAACCTTGGCCAGTGTACCATGAGACAAAAAAAACCCACACCCAACCACTGCTATTCCGTTTGCTTTGTGTTTAACAAAAGTACAAGAATTATACACTGATCTGCTTGCATCTATTCACCAGATTTCTATCTCTGACAGTATAAATCTCAAAAAGAAGGAATGAGGGAGGAGGTGGTGATGAAGAAGAAAAAGGAGGAGGAGGAGGAGGAGGAGGAGAATTTGAACACAAACTCACACAGCTACTTCATGATACAATAATTGTAACCTATTTCCCCCCACCTAACATAAGCTAGCTTGATTTTACAAAATTCTGCGAGAAGCCAGTTGTCATGGATATTGCTTTTCTAACCACTGAATAATATATTTTTTTTTTTTAAAAAAATAAATCTTTGGCTTTGGAGTCAAAGCACTATGAAGCTGGCTAGACATCTTTTCTTTGAATGTACAATTCATGAACTCCACTTGAAATTCTCCCCTGTACTTTTACCATGGCAGGCCTTACAATGGCCTCCTCCTTCTCCTCCTCCCATCACACTGAGTAGCATGTGCTCTGGCAGAAGAAGGCAGCATAGCTGAGCATGCCAATGCTTTAAGGAGATCAATAGACACAAGCAGTGCATAGCAAGTTACAGCAGCACGGTGAACCTTGGTTGGAGATAAATTCCAACATCTCCACAGTGCAACTTCTTATTAGTTTTCTATTTTCAGTTACAATCTTTATGAAAGAAAAAAAAAAGATTAAAAGAAAGAAATGAGCTGAGACAAACTATTCGCATCCCTCCTGAGCCCAGACATTCATATTATGACACTGTAGGTACTTATTGCTCTTGTTGTTCTGCAAACAACAGACACAGTGTATGCCAGCAGGGGGCTGGAGCTGGGCCCCTTGGCTATTCTGATCATGGACCACCAGGTTTATGAGAAAATAAGCAGTTTTCATTCTCAGAAATACAGAGAGAGAGAGAGAGAGAGATGACATCTACTTGTATAGTTCATTTTGACTTAATAAACACTTATCAGAGTTGGTGTCTAATTTTGCCTACATATTTTTATTCACCACGTGTCACCGTCATTCTAATCAAGCTCTGTTTGCGCTCAGTGACATTAGCCAAAGCTGAATGGTGAACATGATGGCATCATTCTTACTAGGAAGAAAGTTGATTTGAAGGAAGAAGGAAAAAAAAAAAAAGGAAAAAAAAACCTTTGGTCATCTCTGTAGCTGATTGGAGCTATGATGAGATTTGAGATGGAAGGAACTAGCAACTGAATGCCAAGTATGGGAATGCCAAGTATGGGAAGTGAGGATTGAAATATGAGCATATTTTTTTATGGGTGAGCATGTATGCATGCTTCTTCTTGGCAACCCCATCACGGAGAATCTCCAAAAAGCCTCTTCCCTTGAAACTAAACAAAATGAAACAAAACTAATTGTGTGTATTGGAAATGGGTATGAAAAAAAATCTGCTATTTTCAAAGTGGTACAGTTCCAGAAGGACTGTAGCACATGTGTTTCCTTGACACGTAGATAGGCTCTAGGAAAGGTGTAACGGTCCTCCTATAATCCATTCTCTAGGCCCATTTCCACACTATACTGTTACAGTGCTATTATTCCACTTTCAACATCCTATGGAATCCTGGGGTTTGCAGTTTAGGGAGGGGCATTTAGAATTCTCAGCCACAGAGCTCTTTGGCCCCAGGAAACTATAAACCCCAGAATTCCACAGGAGGTTGAAAGTGGAATAATAGCACTATTGCAGTGTAGTGTGGAAATGACCCTATATATTTGGTGGTGTCAAGAAAGAGCAATATGAAATATTGTTAAATCTAAACATAAAGATACTCATCACCAGAAGTTGAGATCATCCAGTAAAGAGCATTGAGTTTGCCACTGTTTTACTCACATTAATATGGAAATTAGCTAAATGTGTATCTCAAGCAAGTCTCATTTTCTGAGCTCGGCTCTTTAGCTACCTGCTCATCTGCTGTGTCCCTATGTCTCAGAGGGAGAATCCCAGGAAAAAGCAGGAAAGAATAGAGGAAACAGTGAATACCAAAGCTCAATGGTCCTTAGTGACTCTGATGTCAGTTGAATCCATTCCAGGTTTTAGTCTGAACTTTAAAGAAACTGTCCAAAGCACTGAGTCCTCTCCTCAAACTGGTTTAAGCACTGGGTTAAGCACGTCTCTAAAGTGCATACTTAACCCCAGAGTGGATTTACTATCCCACTGCTTGCTCATGGATCAAGCTCTCCCTCTTTGTCCAATGATGGAGATTGCACTATGAAGGACAGAAGAGAGGTAACTGCAGGGAGAAAAAGTAAACCACTCACAGGGCATTTTGCCTAATGGACCCACCAAAACCAGGAGCCAGTTGTGATAGTGGGACATGGGAGGAGACATGTCAATTGGTGATGAAATAAGATGAGAATCCATCTGTAGAGACTTCAACTGGCCATCCTCCATTTAGACTGACTTCCTTTTAGTCCTTTAGAGCAAGCAGACAGGCCTCCACTGCCGTGGAGTCACACAAAACCTCAGAGAATTTTATCCACAGCACCCTCCACTCACCAGAGCAAAAAACTATCAGAATATGTGGAAGCTGGTAATTCCCAGCAGTGAAATTTTCCGGGACCCTATCCTTCTTGTTGCAAGTCTAATGGCCCCCTTTCCGCTCAGCCCTTCCATCCCAGAGGGCTTGAACGGATCGGATGTTCCTCCCCAAATGACCCCAAAGTGCTGGAAGTAAAAGGGCTCAGGCCATAAACTCAGGCATTTAAAACCCCCTGGTAGAGATAAATTATAATTGATAAGTGATTAAAAGGCAATTAGCTGCACTTTGTCGGTACTTGAGGAACTGGGAAGGAGCTGCACGAAGAATAAGAACTCATCCGGACCTCCAGCGTCCTAAGCGCCTGTCAATTCTTGTTTGAAACAAGTGCCTTAGTCTCATCCAATATCCATCTAACCTTTCTCCTCTCCATTGCTCAGTTTCCCTGGCAACCATTTAAAAGTCCTGTTGAGGGGGAAAAAAGCCACAGCTGCCTCTCTTAAAAAAAAAATACAGAGGTGGGGGGAAGAGAACCAGAGAGAGAGAGAGAGAGAGAGAGAGAGAGAGAGACTGGCATTATGCTATTTCAAGAAGCGCTCTCTTTCTTCTACAGGTGCCTTCCCATCTTGCAAGCTCCAGGCCAGTTCCAAGTGCTTTAGAGCCTGTAAAATCTCACCTTGAGTGCACAGAGAATTAAGGGGGTAATTAGAAGGGTGTTGCCAGGATGTGAGACAGCAGGTTCGTTGAGTTAGAGCGTGAAGGCTACTGATGGAATGCAATATTGCAGACAAGAGAGAAAGAGAGAGAGAAAGTCGGGGCGGGAAGAGTGCAGCTTCAAAAAGCAATGTGAGGAGGAAAAGGTACTGAATCAGGGTTCTGGCTGGACTGTAAGGAACTTTAGTTCAAGAAGGCAGCCTGTTTTATGCATGTGGAGGGGGGCATTATTCACATACTGGTCTTTGGCTTCCTGGAAATCATGCAGGAATAATATAAGAAGCTGTCATATATACATGGAATCACATTGTTGGTCAATCTAGCTCAGGATGGTCAACACTGTTGGACATTCGCACTCCAGGGTTTCAGCCAAGGATTTTGTATCAATCTTGCTGGGGACCTTTTGCTTATAAGCGTGTATTCTACCAGCAAGCTATAGCCCTTTCCCAGAAAGAAAGACTTTCAGAAATGGAGCCATGCCAGGACTTTGATTTCTGACCGTGAAATAAGGATATAAAGAATGATCATAAATGTTCTCATTGTCAACCAAAAATAAAAAAAGTGCCCCAAGAGATCAATACACTCAATAAAAAAAATAATAATATTCTTCATGCATCAGGACTTTAAAAAATTGAGAGAAAACATGTGTTTTTTTTCCTGTGGAAAATGTTTGTGTGTGTGTGTGTGTGTGTTTCCCCCAACAGAAAACTTGTGTTCTCTGTCAAAGCAAACTTTTGCACATGAATGTATATACTTTGCATGAAATATACTGGCTGGAATCCTTTATAAGATCCCTAGTTAAGCATAACTTAAATTAAGTAACTTCTTCTCCTGGCCCGATCCTGTGTAACTAATGCCTGGTATAATGAGTTGAGAGGGGAATTCCAACTGTAGCAATTGCATCAAAATCATAGCTAAGCAGTGATCATAAATGAGAAACTATTACAGATGAGTAAATCTAGGCAACATTTCCATATTCGTGATCACTACTTCATCACGACTGTGACGGTATTACCACAATTGTAACCTGCCCCAATTTCCTTTATTGAACATCAGTTGCATGGGAAGAAGGAGATCCATTCTGCCGGCAACTGAAGCATGGGTGAACAACATTTCCATCAGGTCGAGAGGGGTTAGGCCAGGAGAAGTTACTTAATTTGGGATTCTAGTCATTGTTTTCTGTGACGAAACCAAAAAAAAAAAAAAACTTTTTCTGCAAACTCCCCAAATTTTCTAGGTAAAACATATCACATACACACCATAAGCTAGTCTCTTTTTGGTGGGGAGAATTTAGGGGAAAGCCCTGAAGTACATTTTTTTCAACTGTGAAAAAGGCCTTCCTGTTGTCATCCAGCAGGAGAAACCAACCTGTTGAAATTATTCACTCTCAATGTGAAAGTTCGAAATAAGCAGAGATATACATCCTTACTTTGAATTGTGATGGAGCTGGGTACGCTATTTTGGTTCAGCCTGTTACCTGTAACACTAAAATAGCTATTTTATTTTACTTATTATATTTTGAATCCCACCTTTACTCCAAAGCGTTCAAACAAAGTCCATCGGTACCTCCCCTACCAGATAATCACCCTATCTGTTATTTTAGGTTCCAAGAGGGTGGGCCTTTCCACACTACACTGTTATAGTGCTATTATTTACACTTTCAACATCTCGTGGAATTCTGGGGTCTATAACTTACTGAGGCCAAAGAGCTCCCTGGCTGAGAATTCTAAATGCCCCTCCCTAAACTGCAAACCCCAGGACTCCATAGGATGTTGAGAGTGGAATAACAGCACTATAACAGTATAGTGTGGAAAGGCCCAGTGACTGGTCTCATATTTCTCAAGGAACGAAGACTTCAGATGGGGCAAGGGGTAGAAATGTCTTCAGCCCAAATCTGCAAAGAGGCTCGACCAATTTGAGCCCCCAAAAACAAACTGAAATGCACTTTTCCCAATTGGTGAATAGAACAGTCTAGGCCAAAATGCATACAGAAATCATACACTGCCAGGAAAAAAAAATCATAAAAATACACATATAATTAAAAACATTGTCCCATTCTAGATTCTGTAAAGGGAAAATCACTAGCATAAGTTCCAGAGGTGGAAAACATGCATTCATGTGCACATAGAATATATACATTAAGGAATTTAGCTTGTGGGGTATAGGAACTGGAATGTCAAGCTTTTTGTCCATTTGTGGACTCTGTGATTCCAAAGGCAGACACTGAGTCTTTAATCAACAGACATAGTTTAAATGGTGCAGCCTTGACTGGGCATGCTCTGCGGCTGCCAAAGATGTCTGAACATCTTCAGCCTTTCCCAATCCTAATGGCTGTCTCTCCCGACCTGCTAGTGTTTCAGGCTTTTAGCATATTAACAGCCAGCCAACCTCTTGTTCAACCTGTTCAGAGTTGTGCCAATCTGTGGAACATTACATGCCAAGAACTTGGTATTTACAGCACTCTCTGTCATTCTTCGAGCAAAACAGCAGTTAACAAAGGTCAGGACTCGAGGCTGTCATTAAAAGTTCTCCCATGGCAGGTTAAAAAAAACAAAAACAAAATTCTTCATTTTTTCTCTCATTCAACCTGGCCTACTGCCCATTTTGCCCCAATGTCCTCTGCCAATGTTCTTCCACCCACCGACTTCACGAGATGTAAACAAGAGAGTTTGGGGGTTGCTATCTAGGCAGCCTAATTGGAAGGTCATCTCTTAGCATAGGAACCCACTGAATAGCAAGGCAGATCATCCAACTGTCTACTGAGGTATTATCTTCAGTGACTTTCAGCAGGTTGTCTCTGATAGAGATCTTTCCCTATCTGAAGATGCCACAGATTGAACCTGGGACCTTTTCCATGCAAATCATGTGCTCTACCATTAAGCTACCACCCATGCATACTATTAAAAACCACAGAAAGCTCACAGAACAGAGGCAATGTGTCACGTCTGTGTTGCTTGTTCATCCTGTTCTGCTTCTCCAAAAGCATTGGGAAGAAGAGCTGTGGGGGCCGCTCATTGTCCATAACAACTGAGCTGTGGTTGGTAGAGAACTGCTTTAGCCTCTCTGTTGGAGTCACAGATGAGAGAGTTATTGTCAGGAACAGCTCATTTCTCCTGGAGCAAAATTTACCTTGCAGAACAAGAAGAATTAAAGGGCACAGGGACATGGGATGAGGTAAGCATTTATGGTGACTATGGTTTGTTCCAGGAGATGGATGGACAAACTGAAAAGGTCAGGGTTGAGTGATCGGGATTTGTCACAATCAAATCAAGAATCCTGGGCACCTCCTAAGGTGAAAATTGCGAGAGGGAAAGCAAGAAGGAATTTCTGAGTTGGACTGCTTCTGTTCCCAAAGTGCTATGACTCTACTAATTGCAACTGCCTAAATCCTGTTTTTTTTTGTGTGTTTTTTTCAACCTGGACACCATGAAGGACTGGTAGTGTTTTCCTGTAAAAGAGGAGACAGAATGGGTATATGATAGTGCTTTTCAAGTTCTTGAAGGGAATTTGAAGAGGGAAAAGTTTTAGGGTTAAAGTAAATGTTAAGGAGAAAGTATATTATTTAAAATTAACCTCTATTTCCTCCTACCACAGAATGGTCAAAGCATTGCTAGCAGCCAAACTTCTCAAATAAGTCCATATTTACTTTCCACTTGATCACAAAACAAAGCATGCTAAATGCAAGATACATAAGTAAGGAATATCACATACTATGACAGACAGATGTCTTTCAGTTCCCAAGGGAGTACCACCGTTAAAAAAAAAGGTGATAAATTTGCTATCTAATTTGATTCCCATTCTTTGTGACCTTTGAGGCAGCAGGACTATAGCTAACATGCATAGGTTAAAGGAAGATAGATTTTGATTGAAAATTAGGATAAATGTCTTAATAATAGCAATTAAAAACAGCCCCAGTTATGTTGTATGTAGACAACATTCAGGAAGATCCAGGAAGTACAATATTATTTAAATAACACTGGTATTAATAATCATTTTTCCATCCAAGAATTAATATGACCAAGCCTGTTAAGTTTCCAAGACCATACAGAATCTTGTCCCTTTAGGGTATTTGGGCCCTTGTTAGTGGCGCACAGAGATGTACATTATACTATGCATCTGGAGTCCCCCTGCCTTTTTTGACAATGTACAAGGATCATATCCAGCTTATCACCTATCCAGCTGATGGCAGAGTAAGTGGAGCTGCACGTCAGGCATTGTGCATGCAGCAGATTATTGAAGTACACAGAGTCGCCTGCGGATATGCACTGCCTTTGCTCATTGCACATTGGAATTGCAGAAGGGATTAGTCAGCCATGGATATTGACCACTGATTCATATACATTGCACTACAGTGGTATCCAGTTAGGGAGTTGCATAATATACTTCTGCCAGTGGATACTTATGTTGTGCTAAGTGATTTAAGATCTCAACCCTAAGGTGTAAATGGGACATTTGTGATCTAAAGAAGAAGAAAAAAAGGATTCCGATTCCATCAACTGGGCAGCGGATGATGTCATTCTCAGGCTACGTGCAGCATCTCATATATAAAGTACTCAACAGAAAAAGAAAAGAAAAGAAAAACACAAGCATTCCAAAAATGACACCCACATCCAATCTAATACTCAGTAGATGCACAACACCCAGAAGAGGCGATCCGGATCCTTGGCTCCAAGAGCCACTTACTAGCATTCATCAACATATTATAATATTAATCAACTCTCATAATGTGCAGTGATTTGCATGCCAACAAATATATTTACACTGTAAATTGTTTGTTGAAAAGCCTCTGAGAAATATGCAATTCGTTGCTATTGAACTTGAGTAGAAAAGTATGTGTGTGCCTGTATGCATGCTCGTGTGTGTGTTTAAGCTGGCTTCTTATAGTTCTGCTTGCGCCTTCTTTTTCTTCTTCTTGATTTAGCAAAGAAAGTCATTAGCATTCATTTCAATTATCCCCACAGACCTCAGTGCTGAGCCTCATAACTGGATCTCTACTGCTCAGAATGCAAAAGAACTACAAAAGAGGCAAATTCACGGGCCACCCAAGAGTAGAACGCAGCATGATCAAGAGAGGAGACAAGTGGAACATTTGATTTTAGCCAACAGAGAATCAAGCTGCCTGCCAGCCAGCTGTTTGTTTATTTTTTGCTGTTCCCACTGAACAATTTTATTTTTATCCTTATTTCTTATTTTTTCCCCGAATTGGCAACCCATTCACTGATTTTTAACAAAAGCACAATCTCTCCCTCCCGCCCTCCTGCTTTCCTTCTCTCCCTTCCCTTGCCTTCTCTGAGACATATAAAGTGAATGTGTCCAGGTTCCTTGGCACACTTTAGCTTAGTGACATTCTTATTCTGTACTCAGGTTGGCTGAACTCTTGGATATGCCACCAACCCAGAACACAGCACTTTAGCATTTATAAGGAGCAGGTGAATTGTTCATGCTTTTGTTTGGTTAAAGACAACTGTGCAATTGAGAAATGCAAAAAAGAAAGTGACTAGATTTAATCCCAGGCACCTTTAAGTTTCTTCCTCCTCCCTTTAATTTATCAGGAAGCAGATGGTATACAATAGCTCTTCCTGAAACCCAGTTGGAGGAGAACACACTGCTCAAGAAGATGGGACCTGCAAGCCAGACCTTTACATATATGTGGCTGGAAACAGACGGTGGAATGGTTCCCTTCATTCTCAATTCTGTGCGCAGACAAATTTCATCTAGACTTCCAGTTGAAACTGACATCAAGATAACAGACAATGGGATAGGCTCCCTCCCTGTATCTGAGGATAAAGGCTAATCTACAAAGAAGATTAAGAAACAGAGGAACAAGATAATATATACACAAGAGTATAGGTATGGGAGTGGTGAAGGTATGCCTTCACAAATAGGAATTCTGCTTCCCCTGTGAAATTTTCCTTCAGTGCCCAAACTTCTGCCATTGAAAAGAGTGAGATATTGACAATAGTCCACAATCTGAACTCTCAGATCAACTGTGCCCGTGTTCCATTGGTAACTTTGCCTGCCCCTTTTCTCTGGAGTCTCAACTGTTTTTCTAAAGGGGGAGCTAAAGATTTAAGTTCCTGAAGTTTGAGGACAGAAGGAAAATTTCCTCTCAGGGGACAGAATTCTTATTTGGAGATGGCAATGTCCTCATTTTGCCACCACCCCAGTTGCTACCCACCTGACTGTAGGGCAGGGCTTTCCAAATGGTGTGCCGCGACACATTAGTGTGTGGCCTGAAGTGTGTAGGCTTGGAAATATATGTTATTATTTATAAACCATATATTTCTAAAAATATATGAAAGGTTTTCACGAGATATGTTGTGTCCCCATATATTTTGTTATTACAATTGATGTACGTGTCTGTATCTCTTATAAGGGTTAGTTTAACCTCTGCTTTCCTAGTAAAACTGAATTACTGTGTCGTGAAATGATGCATGTCTAAAAAAGTGTGTCACCAACATGAAAAGTTTGGAGAGCTCTGCTGCAGGCCTTACAAAGTTCTGCTCTCCCACAGAGAGGGATGCTTGGGGACTCCGAAGGAACTGCTGGGAGCAGGGAGCTGACAGAACTGCTTTCAGCTGGGGGGAAGCCCTTTGGTATCTGCCACCTGAGCTAGTTGCCTCACTCTGTTTAATGGTTAAGATACAAAATAGCTTCCTATGTGTTCTCTGTGATTCAGTGTAGTATACGGTTGGCAAGGTTTTTAAAAAGTGGGGGAAAATGATGCACGCGAAGGCAAATCTGGCTGGAATTAAGGCAATTCTGTGTGCAAATGTAAAAGCATGATTCATAGGTGCATCATACCATCCCTCCTGTGTATTTTAATGGAAGCTATGATACATAATTTAGCCTACTGCAGATACTAATATTCTTGCAATTAGGAGCAACAGATGATGACACAGAACCATTTGTATCCACTTTTGTGGATAAGCGTCCTAAGTGTATGATGACAGTATGAAGAAAGGTCAAAATAGTATTTATTTTTTTTAATGATGGATTTTGAACACCCTTGTTAGCCTGCATCTACAGTCATTCTGAAATTTGGGACAGCAAGCATTTCTGAAGAGACACAAGTCCACAAGTTTCAGTCACACTGAACAGTTTCAGTCCAGAATTTGAAACAAAAATGAGGCCAAGAAACGTACCTGAGAGGTTTGATTGCACGTGGATACTACTGTCACCTCAGGTATAGCTTATTCCCCTGTATTCATGGTTACTCTGAAATCTGGGGATGCATGGAATATGGTCATACTGGGACATAATTAAGTGGGAGGGGGGAGTTTGGTGGTCTATTTCCAGTTCTATGTCACTGTTGCATAGGATGGTCCTTTCTCCTTTCTGAGACACCTTCTGTCCTGGAAAAGTGCTGCAAGGATTACCTGCCACTTTTGCAAGGGAAAAATGAAACTGGACATAACTCCAAGGTGTGGGGCTTGTAACTATGCCACAAAGCAAAGGAGGATTCCCTCTGCTTTTCCTTTAGTTAACCAATGAAAATTCTTATGACTTTTGAAGCCAGTGGAGCACCAAGCTGTAGCTCATCAGCAGCTACTATTCTGTACAATGGCTGAATGGAACAATACTGTAATCATAGAGCTGGAAGAGACACATGGTCTGTGGGCCATTGTGCCATGCACAAACACACACTCAAAGCACCCCCAGCAAATGGCCCCCAATTTCTGTTTGTAAACCTCAAGAGAAGGTGACTCCACCACACTTCAAGGCATCATATTCCACTGTCAAACAGTTCTTACCATCAGAAAGTTCTTCCTGATGTTTAGGTGAAATCTCTTTTCCTGTAGGTTGAAACTATTGCTCCATGTCCTAGTCTCTGGAGCAGCAGAAAACAAGCTTGCTCCATCTTCAAAACAACATCCCTTCAAATATTTAAACATGGCTATCATGTCTACTCTCAACCTTCTTTTTGTCAAGCTAAACATACCCAGCTCCCTAAGCCAGTCCTCATAGGGCATGGTTTCCAGACCCTTCACCATTTTGGTCACCCTTCTCTGGACATGTTACAGCCTGGCAATATCATTCTGCAGTTGTGGTGCCCAGAACTGGACACAGTATTCCAAGTAATCAGTCTTGATTCATACATCTCAATATTTTGTAATCTTTTCCCTCTCTGTCTCCTCAAACCTGCTATCTCCAGGGGTTGGTACATTTATAATCCAAACTTTCCTTTACTCAACAATGGTTATGTCTTGGCATACTATGTTCTAATTACATTCTAATTGCTTATCAGTTTGAATATTAATAATCCATAAGATTTTGACCTCACTATTTTCAACATTTTTTTCATGCTTATGTTACCACCAGATGGCAAATATACTTTTTTCATAGATCTCTATGTACCATTGCAGTCACTTTATCATGGCATTGCTTATATTCTCTCTGTGGAATCTTATATTCTGTCTGCGCAGTTAATAAGGTGATCAACAGTCTCATCTTCCTCTTTACTTAGACAACACTTAAATACCATATTGTTTTCAATATGTCTTAATGCCATTTATTTGAGGCACCTGTTCTTGAGCTACAAATGTTATTCCTTCCATTTCATTTTTCAGTGTCCTGGTTTCCAGATGTTTCACTTTTCAAGTTTCTTTTTTTCTTCTATGCTTTTACCTATTAGCCATATAGTGCTTATTCCACCAAGTTTCAAGGCAGTATTTCATATTGTATTTTCTTCCCTCAGGGATTTTTGGTTGTTTCCTTTACATTTAGGGAATTCTTTCTGTGAACATATATTAGAATTTTCTCTTTGCTTTCCTTGATATATTCACTCAAGGATGATCTCTTAATGAAAAAGTTGGACTCAATGCTCTGGCCCAGCTATGCAGTAGTAGTAATTGCTATTGCTGTTGTATTCTTATTATTACTACTATTATTATTATTACCAATGTATCCATTCTTTTCCATGTCTACATTGATCTGTGCTCTTTTTTTTTAACCCACACAAATTTGTATTTAAATATATGCTTCATTATAAATTTCAAGCAGACTTTAGAGAAAATCCTGTTGGTGCAAGATGTCAGCACAATGCAGCTGGTGACAACATGGGGGGAAACTCCACATGCACAGCAGCCATGAAGGAAGGAAGACACTGGAGAGATATGTCAGAATTCTATATGCCCTGTAATAATATGTAACTTTATGTATACCTATCTACATAGTGGATGTGCTAAGAAAACTCTTTACTGAATTGTGAAGCTATGTAATGGAACAGTGACAAGAGCACCTGAGGCACATGGGTGCAAATGCACATAAGTGTGCAATGCACTTCATGGTGTGATATGCATTGGTACACAATGAACATCGCTGTACAATGTGCATTGGTGAGTGATTCACATTGGCACACAATGTGGGATTTATGGATATTGCCCTGCCAAAGCAGGACAGTTACAGTATATAGAATTGCTGTAAAGTGCCTCCCGCAAATTTTCAAGAAACCTTGGGGAGTCCCTCTCAGATTTCCGTGTAGGCAACTGGGGACAGCAAGATGGCTCAGGTGGGACTTATGTAGCAATCATTCAAATCTTCTCTTGTCAAAATGGAACCTCAACATAAGACAGAAAAGAACTATAGCCTAGTTGTAGCAGAAATGTTCAGCATGGAGACAGTCTTATCTTCAATCCGCAGTATCTCTAGGACAGGCTGGGAAAGACTCCTGCCTGAAAACCTGGAGAACCACTGCCAGTCACGGAAGACAATTTTGTGGATCGAACAATGGTCAGACTCCCTAGAAGGCAACTTACAATGTTCCTAAGACATCAGCTGGGTCTCCTTGCTTTGTAGCTCTTCGAGTGAGCTCAGCTGACTGCCAAGATATGTGGCACAGAATAGCAAAGGGGCATTTCATTCCATCATAGAGAATTGTAAAGAGCTACACATCCTGCAGTGAGAGAGTCTGTGAGACATAAATGTCAGGTTTATGAACAATTGAGCAACTCTGTACCTGCTCGAAATTGCTCTTTAAGGTCAGAACTCTAAGTGTTCCCTCCGGCAACGAGACTCCTCAGCAAAGTGCAGTGCGACAAGCCTGGAGAAGGAGCTGTTAGGCCTTCATGACCTTTGTTTAGTAAGAAACTCCACTACGAGGGCCGCAGATGTCTCTTACACAGTATTGTGCATTGCCTATTGAACCAAGATTGTGGAATTCAGGCTCCATAGTTTTGCAGGTAATGCAATTCTTTAACAACAGTGAGTTTTAAACAGTTTCTTGACAGGGTTCTTTATGCAGGCCTGCAATAGCTTCTTTCTTAGGTCAAGAGTAAAAGTAGTGGTGATTCAGTGTTGTTCTCCATGGAGTAATGCCTAGTTAAATCACTGTATTTGAATACAACGGTGCTTAGGGAATTTACTCGTTCTGAATTCAAATGCTCTCGACCTAAGATCTTGTTCCTCCTGGACTAATGTGTAGATTGGCTAATTTTTTAATGTGCCCTTTTCTGAACTTAAACTGCTACTCTTAGCTCAGAAAGTGTTCCAATATATACATTAAAATTCACATTTAAGAGGAATTGCCAGAATCCTATTGGGGCCCTACAACTACATAAGTGGACCTATATTGTGGGAATAAGAACTGTGCAATTTTGTAACTCTTACATGCAGTAGAGGGCTGCTGTTACGTTACTAGATAGCAGAATCAGCAAGTGCCCACTAAGCATCGGTGAATGAAGTGCATTAGTGAACCATGCACATCACTGCCCAATCACATAGTGATATGCATTGTGCACAGTGATGTAGATCGAACACTGAAGCATCCTATGCAACAATGCACACTGCATACCAATGCCCATCAGCCACTCTTGCCAGTGTCCCGCTACTAATTTTTGCAATTCAGTAAAGCCATTTCGTAGCACCTCTGCTATACAGCTAGGCATACATAAGGTTACATAATGTGACAGGTCATACAGGTTTCCAGCAAAGATATATTGTTGAAATACAGTTTCAGATACGTGTAAAATACTGGTAAACATGCAGGTTTTCAAGGCACGTGTCTTCAAAAATGCACATCTAAAAAGTATTTATGAACAAAATTTCATTTATTTATTTATTTATTTATTGACAGATTTGATGTAGGAACGGGGGAAAGACTGACTTACATAGACACACACATACACACACAGAGAGAGAGAAAATACTTCATGGACCTGGCACAACAGAACTGTCATGAAGAAATCCTTCATCTCCACTTGAAGGAAGCACAGTACACTAAAGAAAACAACACTATTAGGTATGCCAGACATTCATCTGTTGCAGATTAAGTTTCCTAAATACGTAGTAACCAATAGTGTTAGATCCATTAAAAAGTGACTTGGATGTATTTGCCATCTTTTTCATAAAGGAAAGAAAACCGTAACTGAGTGTGCATTTAAACTAACTGCAGCATAAAATGTGCATGCAGTGCTACCCTATGATTTCTATTCATTTTATCTTTAAATATGATTTCTATTCACTTTTGCAGATTAGTTCAAAATAGTAAGAAATGCACCTCTGAAATCTAGTATCACATTCATATGAACACCATCTTACTCAAAGCTCCCTCTCGCATCAGTACAAAATACAACAGAAGATGGAAAATTTGATTGTGAGTGGCATTTCTGGAGCCTTCCAGCCATCAAATCTGAAATTAAGGAAAGAAAGAAAGATGCAGCCAACTACAAAATCCAAAATGACCTGGAGGTCTAAGACCATATGAATTCTAGTAGAAAATCAGTCAAATATATGTGGCCTATGTAGATTGTAAAACAGAGTGGAAACAGACAGAACGGTCTAAAAGATGAGTGATCAATAGTAACACCAGCAAGCAAGGTTTTAAAAAGTAAGAGTTCATGGCCAGAAGTTGTAATTTTGTAAGTAGAAGAAGAGATCTGAAGTAAGGCAAGGACAATAGAAGTGTTATCGATACAGACTCTACATTACAAACAGTGGAATCTTTACATATACTGCATGCAAATGTTTGAACCTGTCTCCATAAAACAAGGACAAGAAACTTCCTTCAAAGTATACAAAAACAGAATCAAACTCCCCTGAGGAATCAATGGAGTCTGAACCGATAGCAAATGCAGAATAACTATAATAGCACTGTGAGGAGCGACTTGAATCAGAGTAAATGACCACATATCACATATGACTGCATCTTTGCCACATTTCTGTGGTTTGTGGCTAAATCTCCACTTTTCAGACTCATCCATAAAATGGACATAACGCCAACGTGCCTCATGGCCTTGCAAATTTAAAAATGCCCCATAATGGTAGACTACATGCCTAGACCACAAAGAAAGAGTTGAAAATGAAGAGTTAAACGAGAAAGACAGAGATTGAGCGAAATTGAGAGACAGGAGGCTGGGGCAGATCTCTCAGTACTGCAAATGTCTTAGTGCTGTTGCTGGTTGGACACAAAAGGCCATATGCTACTCCTTTTGACCTTTATGCCTTCTTGTGCCTTTTTATCGTCAGTGATCTCCACTATCAGCTTGTTATTCTTGGCACTGGGAGCTCCAGTTTTCAGAGATGTTTGACCTCGATAATGAAAAGGATCAGATGGAGACCATCTGGAAACAGTATCCAACTTTAACCTTGAGGGATATTGGAAAAAAAAAAGTTTTAACTTGCAGACGCTCACTTCCCATGGTGATTCTTTCAAAAAGAGAGAGAGAGGAGGGAGGGAGGGGAGAGATGACAAATGCTCTGCAGGGTCTGCGTTGGAGCAATCAGCCTCCACAGGGAAAGATGTTTAGGCACTGATGCATGGCGCCTACAGGAGGGAGTTGCATCTGCTTCCTGCCAACTCACCTGAACTTGCCACAGTGGGAATCGATAGCACAGAGCCAGCCAGGAGAATTCCATCCATGCAAACAGAAAAGGAAATAAATCAAGGCTGTGGCAAACCAGCCTTCAAAATATTGAATCCTTGGGGTGTTGGCAAAGCTACAATAATATCCAGCTAAGATTGTGGGGGAAAAGATGGCTCTAACAGTTAACTCGAACACACATATATCACTGCCAGTATTCCAAGGTCAGACTATGACTCATCTCTTTACTGCGAAGACAAGGAACTTTGAGACCAGGTGGATCTCCCTTGGGAGGACACCAAACATATAGAAAGCTATATTGTATGAAATCAGAACACTTGTCCACCTGCCTCAATATTGTGCTCCCTGACTGGCAGCAGTTCTCTATAATTCAAATGAGGAGTCTTTTGAGACAACAGATTGGACCTTGGATGAGCAATGTCTGTACTTGCTATCCATCTATCCACCCAAGATCTCAGCACTACAGAAGAATATGTAGAAGAGTCTTTAAAGTCCAGCTGAGTTTGCTGATCCTTTCCATATGTGTGGAGATGGTTCTAAAGATAGCCACAGAACTGAGAACACAGAGTGAGGATAATACAGTATCACAGAAGTGAGAACATAGAATGAGGATAATGCAGTATCACAGTCTCATGCGCCATATTCAGGCTGGCATTAGGCGAATGAAGTGCATGCTTCAGACAGCAGAGGTAGGATCCTGGACAGGGAGATGTTGGGTGATCCTCCTTATGAACCCTAGTCATGAACCCTAGTCATCCTGGGTGCTGTTTCACTGCAATTGTTGTGTGTCTTCAAGCCATGTCTGAATTATGATGACTTTAAGGTAACCCTATCATGGGGTTTTATAGAATTAAAGGGTGTGATGGCCCCAAGGTCAGCCAGTGGGTTTCCATGGCTGAGCAGGGAAGTGAACCCTGTTCTCCAGGGTTGTAATCCAATGTTCAAACTGCTACATCATGTTGTCTCCTTACCAGTATCAAAAAGGAGATTCTCCTGTAGTTAGAATAGGGAGATGCTATCTTATCCTTCACTTCCGGCTGACAAAATTTCATGGACCAGCTCTGACCAACCTTATGTCTCAGTTAATATTTGCAACTGACCTGTGAAACAGCTGAATTTTCTGGGCATTTCAGGAAGATGAATATGGATTGCATTATGGAATTGGTTCCCAGCCACAGGTCCCCAGATGTTGCTGGACTACAATTCTGATAATCCTCAGGTATTATAGTTGGAGAAGATGGAAGTCATAGTACAACATCATCTTGAGATCTGATAGTGGGAACCATTGCATGCTAGGGATTCAGTCTAGATGTTAATAAGATATGAACAGCAGTTCCTGGGCTGTCTTCTTCTTGCAAATTTCAGTGGTGCATATAACAATGGATAGATATCTAGATAAAGCAATGGGACAAAGATGACAATCCATTGGAGAACAGGTTTTTCATGCCTGTAAGAATTCTTAAGAGAAGAGAGTTTTGGCAGATCAGAGTGTAGCTCTTTGAACTTCTGTAACACCATCACATGTAACTTGCTTCTTCCAAAACTGTCTATCTCTGTACACCTATTACATATAAAAGAGCCCCAGTGCTGAAAGGTTGGCTGTCCCTGAGCAAGATGTATCATCAGACAGACAAACAGATCAATAAATGAATAGTCATGGAAGAAGGAAAAAAGGAGAGGGAAGAAGAAAGGAGAGAAGAAAAAGCTACTGGCAGAAGCCTATATTTTGATCTCATTTACAGAAGTAGCTATTGTGGAAAAACACCCATATATCAGTCTGGTCAGACACTAGTTAAACTGACAGCAGGCGGGAGGCAGAGATAATAGCGAGACAGCAAACTCTGATTTGCAAAGGTTGACAGTTGGTTCAAAACAGAACGAGCCACCAGATAAAATGTTCCTGCCCAACAGAGAAAATGGAAGGGGGGGAAATATAGAAGAAAAATTGGGATTAATCTCTGCATCACATGCGCCCTTTCAGCATCCCTCTAAACTCCAGTCTTCCCACTGGAGAAGGACTTGGCCTCTGATAATTGAGCTGGCAGCCGTAGGATTTAGCTGTCGCCTTCTCCCCAAAACATTCCTCTATTCATTTGATTTCTCTCAAGCCGTGATTCTGATTGCTTCACTCTGCAGAGCTGGCAGCGACGTGTTAACCTGCCTTGCTCACAGCCTGGGATGTTGCCCTGCCAAGGTGGCTATCAAAAGGGCTGGTTTTGCACTCCCCAGATCTGGGTGGCTGAGACAAAAGAGTGGCTCTGGGAGAGGGGGGAGTCAGGCGCTGTACCGCAGTGGTATTTCCACGCCATGCAATTAACCTTCACCTTGGTAAACAAGCTGCGAGCTTTGCATGGAAAATCATCTCTGGAAAAAGGGAGAAAGGTTTGTTAAAGGGGAAAATAAATTAGAGGGAAACAGTCCTTTCTAAGTCTCTCTCTTACTCTTCTTCTTTTTCACTCTGTCACACACACACATACACACACAGGCCTTCAGTCCTACACTTGGTAATTCTTACAACAAGAAGGTCGCTACTGTTCCCATTTTACAGAAAGGGAACTGAGTACCACTTAGTGTCAGCCCTTAATTCACCTCCTGCTAGCCTTTCCTCATTACCTGTCTCTTTTTTGCCAGTAAGATTCTTATCAGAGAAACCACTGCATGTGAAGTTATCATTTGAGACGGAATTATATGTATCTCTGAAAGGCAGAAGCTTTTCTAAAAGGGAGCGAAGGGAATTCAAGGGAGTGGAGGCTGGCCTTGGTTTAAACATGTCTCTGAAAGGACTTGGGATGAGATGCTTTCATCCTACAGAGCAGGACCGATGGAGCACGGCTTTAACCGAGCTGCTCTCCTGCTGTTAAATGCCATGATGTGCAGGTGGGAGGATTTATTCCAAGCCATGCAGACTTTTTTGCTCTTTCATCCAGGCTCTCTCACACAAATCGTATCCTCGCTAGATCTTAATGCAACCTTTTAACCAAGGCCTTGTCCGCAGGCTGAGTTTAACCCCCCCAAATCTTCCTAGAACGTAGCTCGCTGAAATGAATACATCCCAACTTCTCTTTACCTCTCTACAAATTAATCATTTTGTGAGCGTTTTTTTAAAAAAAAAACTTAAGGATTTTGAAAATGTTCTTTCTGATGTGGAAAACTTACTTATAGAGTAAAAGAGCCCTGTAATAAAGAGGAAAATGAAGCATGAGATACAAGTAGCTTAGCAGCCAATAATGGCCCTTTCCACACGGGGAAAAAAAAACGGCTTAGGGCGACTCATCCGGAGGTCGTCCACACCATGGAGCGCGCTAGAGCGGTTTGAATAGTGGAGGTTCCACACCTCAAACCGCGCTAGCGCAGCCGCAAGGGGTGGCGCGGCGCGTTTTTAAAAACCACATTTTATGTGTTTTTTACGAAACGCGAGCGCGCTAACCCGTTGCAGCGCCCCGTGTGAAACTGCAGGGACGCGCTAGCGCGTCCCTGCAGAGCTGCCCGGGGGCGGGCTTCTGGCTGGCGCGCTGCCCTGATTGGCGGAGCGCCGCCGGAAGTCGCCGGCCGCCATTTTGGGCACCGCTGAACGCCGCCGAAACTCGCCAGCGTGTGGAGCGGCGAACGCGCGCTCCCCGCAGGGATGGAGCAACCCGTTTTCAGGTAAGATCTGTCCCTGCGTGCGCTGCCCCGTTCCCCCATCCTCCGTGTGGAAAGGGCCTATATCTCCCAATGTGTGGGTGCTTATGCATGTGTACCTGCAGTTTGGGATTCATTAAATTCTCAAGAAGATGGAAAGAAGGAACAGACAATACATTTCCAGCCTCTCAGGCCACTTCCACATTACACTGTTATAGTGCTATTATTCCACTTTCAACATCTTATGAAATCCTGGGGTTTGCAGTTTAGGGAGGGGCATATAGAATGCTCAGCTGGAGAGCTCTTTGGCCTCAGTAAACTGCAAGACCCAGAATTCTACAGAATGTTGAAAGTGGAATAATAGCACTATAACAGTGTGGTGTGGAAATAGCCTCAGTCAGCAATAGGCCCATGCATATGCACCACCGAATTAGCCAGCTACACATTTGCACTACTACACAGTGGAAGGGATAGCTTCAGACGGTGATTGACTTTCCATCTCTGGAGGTCTTTCAACAGAGGTTGGATGGTCATCTTTCAGGGGTCCTTCAGTTCTGCATTACTGCACGGCAGGAGGTTGAATCAGACGGCCTTGTGATCCCTTCCTACTCTTAGATTCTACGATTCTATGGCCATTTCTGCACTGGGTGGCCCCTCCCGAAACTGCAAACCCCAGGATTCCATAGGATGTTGAAAGTGGAATAATAGTGGTATAACAGGCTAGTGTGGAAATGGCTTATGTTAAGTGTTGCCTTTGGCAGCAACACTTTTCTACAAAGGACAGCTCAACAAGCCTGGAGAGGGAACTCTTAGACCTCCCTAACCTTTGTTTACCAACAAACTCCACTGTGAGGGGCACAGAGATCTCTTGCATAGCAATGTGCATTGTCTAACCCTAACTGTTAAAACCATCCGCTGTAGTTTTCCCCGCTAATGCAACTTTAAAAAACAGGGCTCTGAACAGTTTACTCTCCAACTGCCCTAATTTGGCAAAGAGAGTCCCAATGAATCTCTAGCACTGCATTGGTTCAACAGCTGTTAAAATGTCTCAGCCTCCCCCTTCTTTTGCTTTCCTTTTCCCCTCTCTCTCTTCAGCTTATTTCACTTTGCTGCAAGCTAAGTTCAAAGTGCACAAGTAGCTTGCACCCACTTAGGTCAGAAGGGGAGTGGAAGATGGATAGATGGCAGTATTATATTTCAGTATATATAATGTTTGGTTTTATATTAGAAAGAAGAACGGGGTATATGGGTCAGTCAAAAGGAGGGGATTAGCTAAAGACTGGCTAAAGAAAGGAAGGGGTACAAAACTATAAAAGATATAATAAATACAATTCTTCACATTAAAGACAAAGGGTTTTAAATAAAAATTAACTTTGTTCCCTGGGGGGATGGGGGAGGGAGGGAGGGAAAGAAGGCTTATAGTGGTAGAAACCGAGAGAGAGAGAGACAGAGAGAGAGAGGCGGGGGGGCAATTAATTTATTACTTATAGGTAAAGTACTAATGGTTTTGCATTAATTGCGGGAATAATTCGTTTCCATGCTATGTTTTATATGTCATTTTTAAAACAATCTAATAATTTTTTTAAAAAAATTAAAAAGTTACGGCAGAAGCAAGGAAACGAGAGGACGGGATGGAATCTTGTCCTTCACAGTAGACTTAGGCAAAAGCAACTGCTGCAGCCTCTCCTAGCTTGTGTGTCCTTCCTCGTTAACAACTTTTGCCATCTTGACCACCCTCCAGCATAGCTTGGCCACATGCGTCCCAATTTTCATTTGAGAAATGTCACAGGGCACAGAACAATTCCCTGGCAGAGTTCTTAATGCAGGACTGCAACAGCTTCTTTCTTAGACCAAGAGAAAATGTGGTGATAGTGCTGTTCTTAAGGGAGCAATGCATTGTGAATTCAGTGTACTTGATACAGGGGTGCTTGGGGAATTAGTTCTTTCTTAATTCTAATACAAAATCAACAGTTTGACCCTGCTTGACTAATGTGTAGCTTGGACTACAGTCAGTTTTTGATTTTGCATTTTTTTCTGAATTTAAAATGCAGCTTTTAGCTATGAAAAGGTACCAAAATGTTTATAGTATGTGTAATGAAGAACAATAGACACTGCTGAACCGTGGGGTAATTTTAGAAACAACATTCAAAAGTAAACCTGCTTCGCATTATTAAACAGTTTCTAAAAATCATGGAGTGGAAAAGTTCCTTTAAAAATAAAAAAGTAGAAGCCCAGCAATCCTCAGCTGTTCTGTAACTTGTACTCCATAAAAGTAACTTTTCTAAGTTCTATGTATTTTTTTAAAAAAAGGAATCAATGCTTCCTCTGGAGAGGCACTGCTATGCCTCCTCCCATAAATTTTGTAAGGCTAATTATAATTCAGTCCATTCCAATTCTCACCATTTGGTGGAGCCAAAAGGGCAGGACATACAATGGGAACAAAAATCATCAAGGCCAAACACAATGACATTCACTACCAAAAATCAAGATCAACCAATACAGAACACTGGATTCGCCCTCCTGCTTTACTCATACCAGTACGGAAATTAGTTAAATGGGTCTTTCAGACAAGTCTTATTTTCTGAGCTGGTGTTTCTGGCTACCTGCTTATCTGCTCTGTCTCTCTGGCTCGGAGGACAAATCCCAGCAAACAGCAAAAAATAAAATAAAATAAAATAAATGCAGAAGAAATACTGAGTGCCACAACTCAGTGGTGCTAAGTAACTCTGAAGCCAGTTGAATCCAGTCCAGTTTTGTCAGAACTTTAAAATGGCTTTCTAAAGCACTGAATCCTATCTTCAAAACAGATTAAGTAACTTCAGTAGTTCATGTAATGTTCAGACTAAACCCCAAAGTAAATGCACCGTCCCCCAGCTGGCTCATGGATCAAGCTCCCTCTCTTTGCCTAGTGGTGGAGGTTGCTCCAGGAGAGACAGAAAGTACGTAACTGGAGAAAGAGAAAGTAAACTATTCACAGGGCATTTTTCCTGGTGATCCCAACAAAACCAGAAGCCAGCTCTGCGAGTAGCTAGAGGTCATTTCCACACGGGCTTAAAGAAACGGTGCAGAGCATCCTCCACGGAGGACGTCTGCACCTGGGAGCGGACTGGGTCAGACCTATGTAGTGTAGTTCACCACCTCAGCCCACTCCGGAATGACCCGAAGTGGTCGTCCAGCGTGCTTTTGAAAGACCGCTTGAAACAAGTCTTTCAAAAGCACAGAGCGTGCCACTCCATGCCTGTGCTCCGGTGCAGATTTGCAGGCTCGCACCAGTGCGAGCCTGCAATCTGCCGGGGGCGGGCTTTAGGCTGGCGAGCTTCAGCGGTTGGTGGAGAGCCTCGACCAACCAGAAGCTGCCATTTTCGTCCCCGGAGCAGTGCAGAGCGGCGGCCACGCACTGCTCCAGACCAGCCTGGACCCAAGCGTGGAGCCAAGAAGTCCGGTAAGTACCGGCACGGGGTGATTCCCTCACCCCGCGCAGAAATGGACAGAGTGGGACATGGAAGTGGGCAGGTCAATTGGTGACAAAGAAAGATGAGAAGCCATCTATAAAGACATCAGCTGCCATCGTCCATTTAGATTGGCTTCCTGTCAGTCCTTTACAGCAAGCAGACAGGACTTCATTGCCAATGAGTCACACAGGGGGTGGTGGTGGTGGTGGTGGAATAAACCTCTGAGAATTTTATCATCTACTTTCTTGAGCCAAAGCTCTCAGAACATATGAATCTGATTAAGTCCCATGCTGCACAGTTTCCTCTCACAGGGCACACTGTACGGTGGTCCCAGTAAAATTTGTCTCTCTTTCCTTGGGGAGCAAAGCACAAACACACAGCCAGACAGGCTTATCAATCAAAAAGATGCAACCAACCAATCTAGTCCCTACAGGCTGCTACTGCAACAAGGCAGCAGCAACCGCACGCATGGGAAAACCGTTTGGGTAAATCGAACAAAAGACATTCTTGCAAGCGCTGATACTCTGGCCCTTTCCACACGGGGGTAATAAAACGCTTTAGCGCACTGTAGCGCGATTTCTGACGGAGGTCTTCCATACCTTAAAGCGCGCTGAGTCGTCTTTAATTTCCAAGTTCCACACGTCAATCCGTTTAGAAACGTCTCCAACTGTGCTTGCACGTGCTTTTTAAAAACCGGAAAAAAAGTGTTTCTTTTCCCCCTGATCCGCGCAATCACGTTCTTGCTCACTTGTTTGGAAGCGCAGATACGCGCTGATTCGCCCCTGAGATGAACAGGGGGTGGGCCGTGGGCGTGGACAGCCTATCACAGCCATAGTGGGCGGGGTTATGTTAATAGCGGGGGTGGTCAGGACGGCAACGTGTGGATCTCTGAAACCGCGCTAAGCCGGATCAAACATAAGACGTATGAATAGAGAGCGCGCATTAGCGCGGATACAAAAAAACCCGGTTCAAACCGCCCGGAACCGTCACTACGCGGATTCCTCTTCTCATGTGGAAAGGGCCTCTGACTGAGAATGCACGCCCACACAGAAAACCTCTTGTCATTTTGCAAATTAAGTTCCTCGAGACAAGCAAAGATTTGTATCTCTAGACTGCAGAGACCTGGGTTCAAATCCCCACTGAGCCCATTATCTTGATTAAGTTACTCTCTCCACATAACCTAACTCACAAGATTGTTCTATGAATAAAATGAGACAACCTCTTGCACAGCCCTCGCTGCAAATTTCATGGGAGACACAAATATGTACAATTCTCCGTTTACACAGAGTACACAATCAAGTCAAAAGACAGAACAAGAGAACTTTTTTGTGTGCCCTGCTTCTTCGTGTTTACAAAAGATTACCGGTTCAACCCTCAGCCCACAATTTTGGGGACACAAGAGCTGGTGTCTGTATACTGTCCTGAAGAGCTGTTTATCCTTCCATCATCTTTTACTTGATTTATATCCTGCCTTCCTTCCAGGCTGCAACTTAAGGTAGTTTACAGATAATACAGAAAATACAGTAAAACATGTATAGTTAAAGAAAAACATACAAAATCAAGATGAAAAGAGTATTAAATAACAACAGAATGAAAAACAATTAAAATCTTACTAAAAACACATTAAAAACAGTATAGCACCGCAAAAGCCATTTTGGTTAAAATCAGTTTCTAAAAGCTTTCTAGGGAAAAAAAGGTGTTAACCTGTCACTGAAAGGGAAAAAGAAGAGGAACCATCTTAACTTCCCTAGGGAGGGAGTTCCAAATGTGGGAGCAGCCACAGAGAAGACCTTCTACTGCATTCCCACCAATCGGACCTGTGACAGCAGTGGGAAGTGGCTTCCTTGCAGATCTTAGAGCTTGGACAGGCATATTTGAGAAGATACATTCCCCAAATAGTCTGGGCCTGAGCCATATAGGGCCCCATAGGTCATAACCAGTACTTTGAGTTCTGCCCAGAAACAAACTGAAAGCCAGTGGAGCTGTTGCAAGAGGAGAGTTGTGTGCTCCCTGTAAGCACCGCCGGTTAGTAAACCAGCTGCAGCACTTTGGACCAGATGAAGTTAATGCTCTTCAAAGGCAGCCCCACATAGAGAGCATTATAGTAATCCAATTGCGATGTTACTAGACATGTGTCACAGCAGTCAAGTCACACATCCCAAGGAACGGCTGCAGCTGGCACACTAGCTTTATCTGTGCAAAGGAAGTGTGGCTGTTGCAAAAATATGAAATCCAGAGTAAGAGATGAATCCAGGAGTACATGCAAGCTGTGGGCCTGTATCTTCAAGGGGAGTGTAACACAGGCTGAATCCCTATTCCCTGATCAGCCTTACAATTGGCCAAGAACACCTCTGTCTCGTCTGGATTAAACTTTAACTTGTCTGCCCTCTTCCACTCCATTATAGCTACCAAACACTGTTTTAGTAAACAGACTGCTTCCTTGGAATTAGATGGAAAGGAATAATAGTGTTGAGTGTCATCAGCATAGTGCTGATACTTGAGCCCCAAACTCCAGACAACCTCTCACAGAAGCTCCATGTATATATTAAATAGCATGGGGGGACAACATTGTGAGCCCCCGCAGGCCAGTGGCCAAAGAGTCAAACAGCAATCCCCTAGCACTACCTTCTGGGTTCTACCCTCTAAGAAGGTACAGGGCCACTGCTAAACAGTCCCTCTGAGTCCATTCCAGAGAAGTGCCCGAGACAAATCAATGCTATCAAATCCTGCTGAGAGGTCAGCAGAACCACCAGGGATATAGTCAGACTGACTAGTTCCACTAGACAGGTTCTAGTTCATGTTTTTGCAAGCAGCCAAAACCATAGCCAGGCCTGAAGCCAGATTGAAAAGAACCCCGATAATCAGTCTCATCCTGAAATCCCTGAAGCTGGGAGGCCATGACATGCTCTAGAACCTTGCCCCAAAATGGAGTATTGGAGACCAGCCAATAATTATCCCATACGGTGGGTCCAGGGAGGCCTTTTTTTAACAAGTGTAAAAATGCAAAATGCAGAGGCTGACAAGTCCGGCACAGGCGTTAATGCAAGCCTTAAAGAATTGGAGCAAAGGTACAAGAAAGCAATTGACTTACAATGAGTGTCAAGTCTTCAGTGCTTTTGTAATGCTCCACCCTCCCCCTCAGTTAAACTACAGTCTGGAAGATCACAAGAACTTTGATTTGAAGTGTGTGTGTGTGGCAAGGTGGAGGAAGCACCCTTGATGAAAATGAGGGCTGAGAAGTACCGTTGCACTTATCCTTCCTTGATATCTTCCCCATGGGCTGCCTAAGAATCACCAAAGAGGATAAGTATAATTGGCCTGGAAAGGGAAGATACATATGATCAGCCTCCCTTGAGAGCGGCAATGATCTCATTCAAATCAGGTGAAGTGTCCAACACAAACCTTTCTAATTATTGCCAGCTGCCTCAGGCGGGACAAGGCAGCGGCCACTGCGGAAATGCTCTTGCTACATCCAGGAGCAGAGCAGTTAAAGGTATGATTGGAGGCCATCAGTGGAAATGTGGCTTAAGAGAACAGCTTGATGACATTCCATTCCTGCGTGGTTATTGGGTTTCATTATCTCCATTGCATGATTATAAGGTGAAGCATTTGCAGAATTGATTTGATGTGTTGCAATTGTAACAGTGTTTTTTGTTATCTGATCAGGTCCTTGTGAGCAATCATAGCAAAAGTGGTTTGCGGTGTGTGTGTGTGTGTGTGTGTGTGTGTACATGGAGATGTAAGGCTCTGCCAACAATGCTGCTTTGAGATAAATAATGTATCCCTGAATTTGCTGTTTGACAACAATCAACACCTCCACACCTATTCCACAGTAAGAAATCAATGTTTCTTATTTGCCTCTGGATCATGTTGCGATACACAGTTGTGCACCATTGTTTTCCAGTGGTATTATTCTTGATTTTCTACAGTTGATTGGAGTGGAGAAAACAATGTGGTCCAGTGTATTCTTTTCTCTTAGATTTGGTACGGTTGTGCTGTGTAAAAAGTGCTATTTATTTTTTATCAAGCTGAACTGTCATTCATTCCAATCTAATGTTCTGGGATAAAGAAACTTGAATGATACAAGCTCACACTATAAATAAATAAAGAAAAGAAAAGAATGTGATTACCTTCTGAAGGATGAAACAGACAAAAATGGTCATAGGTGGAAATCTGAACAACCAATGGGGTGGCAGCTATGGCTGTCTCTAAGCATAAAGGTATTGCTTTAGGCGCAAAGGTGTTAACATACAGAACATGTTTGGCAGCAAGTATCAGAGGCAGCAGCCCACTGGCAACTCTTCCAGAGCATTTTAGTCATTCTCCTCTGCTGGAGGACAGAGATGTGTATGCCACACAGACTGGTTCTGTACTTAGAATCATAGAGTTGGAAGAGACCCCAGGGGCCATCGAGTCCAACCCCCTGCTATGCAGGAACATCCATCAAAGCATTCCCAACAGATGGCCATCCAGCCTCTGCTTAAAAACCTCAAAAGAAGGAGACTCAACCACACTCTGAGGTAGCATATTCCAGTGCCGGACAGCTCTGACCGTCTACTAGTCTGCTGCCCAAAAGGTAGTGAGGGGCACTGCCCTATCACCAGTGGAGAAGTAAAATTCAGCTCTGTTCTGCAGAATCCAGTGATCTGTAGTTTGGTGAGGTGCTTACAATTCTCTGCTAGAGAGCTGCAATCCTCTCCCCTAAACAAGAACCTTAGAGCTCTTTGGCAGATAATGCCAAACTACCCTACCAAACTACAAATCCCAATATGGTATAGAGTGGAGTCATGGCAGCTAAACTGGTACCAGATTGCTGCTGAGATATTCTCCATTTCTTGGAGGAGGATTGGTGTACACATGTGAATATGTACAAGACTGGGGCTATGTGTGCATGTAAAAAGAATTAGACCAAAGGAAAATTAGATTAGATTTGCAATGCAACAAGGAACTGCAACAGAGGTCCTGCTTCTCATTGTTGCAGCCTCACTTACTGGTAGAAGGGGCTGGAAACATCATCTTGTGCCTTTATTGGAACAGGCTTCCATGATTTGGAGTGTCTCCCTGGATTTTAAGGTGGGATTCAGGGGGCATGGCAATAGTGCTATGTTGTGAACAGGTAGTATAGTTGAATATGAAGCAGTTGTGAATCTGTAATTCTAGATATGACAGCCATATCAATGGATGGAGTGAGAACACAGCCAACTCCTTCTTCTCTCTACCAAGAAACTACTGATCCAAATTGTATCTGATACTGCTGCCTCTTCCCAGCATGAAGAACTCTGGTGTTCTTTGCAATCAGAGCTAAGCTCTGTGAGTAACACAGTGGCTGATCTTTGTCATGACTGAATTTTCTCAGAAAATCTAGATCAATTTGCATGGTCTTATGCAAGTGACATTTTGTTAGGAATCTGTGGGAAATTTAGAAGAACTTCTGTAGGTTTCAGGATCACAGTTGCACAACACTGGTTATTAAATATGGATTATTAAGTTCTATGTCTGAAGGCTACTTCTTTGCTCCGGATGTCAGGAGCTCTACCTGAGCATGAATGCTTTTGAATGAGGTTGTTCTCACACCATTGCCTTGTTTCTCTCATGGAGTTTTATGGGGGCTTCCAAAGATGTTGTCCTCTACTTGCAAACCTCCTTTGTTCCTCCACCACTTCTTTTGTCTGTTTCCTTATTGCAAAGGAAAAGTGAAATAGCTGCACAGTGCTTTCCAATCGCTAGCTTGAGAAGCCCTCCATCTGGAAATGTTCAATGTAGCAGGGAAAGCATGTGCTCCATCAGTGAGCTACCTTTCCTTGCTACTCTCCTGCCTGGAAGGCTTGTTAGACTGCCTGCTGTGTAGTCTTGCTTTCTGGCAAGTGGCTTAGATTATTATTATTATCATCATCATCATGCTTTAGCTTCAAACCTAAGTGACAGACAGCTTTCCTGCTAATGTCTGCCCACGGATTCTCCAGGAAGTATAGAGTTTAGCCTTCCTGATCTCCCTTGTGCTTAGAATTGGAATTAACACTGACATCCCCAGCAATGTTGCACTATTCGGTGCTAATGTCTACCCTGTTCTTCCCCTTGAATATGAACATTCTGTCCCAATACTCTAGGGGTGGGCAACTGCAGAAAGTCTGGGGGACAATTTCCCAACCCTAGGACCCTCCGGGGTCCCTATGCACTGCCAAAATGACAAAAATAGAGACTGGTTTTAAAACAGCTGGAAACCCACTTCAGGTTTTGAAAAAAATAGTGTTTTTTGGATGTTGAGAATTACACACGGGGCTCCAATCTATTTAAAGGGGCTGCCTGCTGCACTTTGAGGCTTCCAGAGTAAGCATATAATTCCTTACTAAATCAGTTATTGAATGAAGCAATGAGTAATTTTGACAGTTTTCTTCCCACTCTGAGGAAGTCTTTGAAAACTGCACAGTTTTTGAAAACTATTTTCAATACGGGGCTTATTCTGTGTAAAATTCACACATTTTTGCACAGAAAACATGCTGTATTCTGCACACATGCAGACACATACACACACAATCCACAGATGAAGTTTGCATGAAGTAAGTCCCCAGCTACAGCATTTGCTATGCACAAAACAGCATTTTCAGCGCAGAAAATCCTTTTTAAAATTGTAATTATTTATTTATCATTTGTTATTCTTTATTGAATACTAAATTTAATTGGTTTCTGCCCAGCAAATAACTGTTTTATTCACCAAAAAAGATGCTCAGACTTTGCACAGGTGAAGTCTAACACTGCAAAGATTCTCATCAGACCAGGATTCTTCTCACTGGAGTTTCCCAACACTCAAAAAACATTTTTTTAACCATATTTCAAATAATTTCAAATATTGGCTGGATTTCTGCTGGAGAGTTATGAATCCGTAATCTGTTTGATATAAATAATCCCAGCGTTGCATAGTGGTTTCAGCATTAGACCATTACTTTTGACACCAGGGTTCAAATCCCTGCTCAGCCATGGAAACCCAGGTCACACTCTCTCAGCCTCAGAGGAAGGCAAAAGTAAACCCCATCTGAAGAAATTTTGCCAAGAAAACTCCATGATAGGGTTACCATAAGTCAGAAACAACTTAAAGGCACACAAGAGCGACAGCAATGCATTCACTAGTTTTGGGGATATGGACCTTGAAGGTCTTCCAGCCTACACTTACTGGGAAGCAGCTTCTCCAATCAGTGGGGTCCCCTTTCTTGGTCCCTTAGGAAGTAGCTGAAGGATGCTCCCACCCACCCTTTGTGCAACTGATCTCTGATACAAGGAGGAGTTGCATCAGAGACTCTGCTTCTGCCTGTCACAATTGAGGTAACTCATGGGAGGAGAGGGGAACCTAACTCAGCTTCCTAAGGAACAGGAGAACAGACCCCTGTCAATAGCAGTGGCTGCCTCCTGATAAACAGGGCTTGGAGGAGTCAGGCTGAGAGTCACTGCATAGCTACAAAACAATGGTGCTTACACATCTGCAACTCCCCAACATGATTCCAAGCATTTTTTTTCTATCCCTGAACTAGGAGTACCAATTCACCTTTCTTTGACTACAAAAGGGTAACATGAAGAGTCTGGAAGAGACAAGGGCCACAAAAACAATATTGGAGGGTCACATACAACCCTAGAGCCATATAGAGTTGACTTTTATCCACCACTGCAAAGCTTCAATAAACCATTGGTAGGTCTATCTGCCATTTTGCTTCACCCCCTCCACACACACACACACACTTGTAGCATTTTGCTATCCTAGGATATAGCAAAATTACAAGAACAATAAATGGTGGCTAGACCCAGATGCCTAGTACAGTTCCAAATACCACCACTACTACCAGCTGTTCGCAGGCCTGCAAGAGTTCACTGTCAAAGGAGGAGCACTTTACATAAGGACACCATGAATCTAAAACTAGGTTTGTTTATGCTCCACTCCAAGTCTTTGTCCAGGTGACTCATGTTTTATAAGTCTAGAAATTGTTGTTGATAGTTCTACCTGGTCAAGCTTCAACAACAAAGATATGTCAAGTAAGCAACCAGTTACCCAACCAAACCATGTTAGGAATTATAACAAACTAGCATATATACCCAGTGTTGCCTGGGATTTTATTTTCTCATAGGTAATACTTGTTAGAAATATCTTAGGAATTATCTTACCTTAGGAATTAGATGTGGTTAGAACACACAGATTTGAGATCCAGTGTCTCTAATTCCCCAAACTGTCTTGCCCAGTACTTGTAACTTTTCCCAATATTCCCCAATCCAATATGTATGCAGAGTTGATATACAGAGGTTTGGTTTCTGATGGAATACACTGCCCTCCTCCTTGCTGCTAGGCCTCATCTCCATAAGAACCAGCTGAGTCCAAGAGCTCTCTGGTTGAGAATTTTAGGGCCCCTCCCTACACTGCAAACCCCAGGATTCCACAGAATCTTCACAGGCAGCCAATCATATGAGGTCTTCTCTGCCTGACACAGACAAGCAGACAAAATTTGACTTTTATATATAATAAACTGTTCGTAGAGTCCATAATCCTTCAAGGCTATCCTGGTGTGTCATCTGGGTTAGAACAGCACCTTCTGTTTACACTAGATCCAAATCTGGACAAGAGCATCTGAGTGGGTGGACGTGGTCTTGCCATCATCCCCTCTCATGTTGGAACACCCTTCTAAAAATGCTACAAAGAACTGGGGAAAAGTTCTTCTGTAAGCTGTCATGTGAATGGCCCCTTCTTCACACAATAGGCAGAAGGAGCTATCTGAGAATAGATCCTTTTCATCCACAGAAGCCAAATCCTGGATCAGACTCATTATTCTGAAAAGGAGGCCTCAATTTACATGTTAGCTCACATTAACAGAGGGCAAGAATGTAGGTAAATAAAAAACAAAAAGCTTCCAGTCCACCCCCTCAGGCATTTTATCTGCCCAAATAATGAAGTGAGGAGCAGAGATGAACCAGGCTGGAGGCACCTTAGGTAAACTGGGGGATGTAGGATCTGATACCACGGAGCCACCCTGGGAGCAGGCAAGCCGTCCCGCTGAGTTATTAATACATGAACTTTGCCACCACCCTCCCACGCTGCCTGCTGATTTTCATACCATGTTGCATAATTAATCTGTCAACATTCTGTGACGAGGTATAAATATTAATAGCACGATCACACAGTTGGCTGTTCCTTTTAAAATGCAAACTTTTGCAAAGATAAATTACACACTTAATCTTAACCAGCTTTCAGAAGTGTATTCCCCCCGCCTCTTTTTTTTTTTTCTTGCTTTAAAAAAAAAGGTGCATTTGGCTTTTGGAAAGAGTAAGAGACAATGTGTCTGTGTTTACCTGCATTTATCACTCCCCCAACGCATACACATACTTTCTCCCTTTAACTTTGAATCTTTTTCATGCCAAACAGAACTTGAGGCAGAATCTGGCCTGTAACTGTGTTCCTGAAGAGAGTAGTGAAAGAATAATGTTTCAGCTTGCTAAGAAGGGCCCACTGCTTAAATTCCTGAGATATGATGATAGGGAGAGGGCTCCAGTCCCCTTGCTTTGTGTGATTCCCAACCTCTAGTACTATTTATAGAAGTCTACAAGATGCCCCAGAAGCAGTATAGTGTTGGACTGGGACACCAGGAGAACAGAATTCAAATTGCCACTCAGACATAGGAACTCACTGTGTCATCTTGGACAAGTCACACTCTCTTAGCCTCAAGAGAGGCAATGGCAAATCTCCCCTGAAGAAATATTGCCAAGAAAAAAAAATGTGTAATAGATTTGCCCTAGGGTCACCATAAGTCATAAAAGACTTGAAGGCACACGATGACAACAACAGGATACTTATGTCACCACTGAAATTGGACTAGAGACTGGCATTGTTAATTTTTCTAAGATCACTGCTGGCCCTCCTCCCTGATCTTTCTCATGAAACTTAGAATTACATATAACATATATATTGTTGGCTGGTGGCACATATGTCAGTGGGGCAGTGAATCTACTCTTTCACGGTGCTGACCCCTATTCTCCAAAAATGTTCAGCACCCCAGACAGCTCTGTTAGAGTTCTGGCCACAGGGACCCATGCATTAACTGCATCTTATTTGGATTATTTGTAACAGGCTCTATGTGGGGGCTGCCTTTGAAGACTGTTCAGTAACTTTAGTTCATACAAAGAGCTGCAGCCAGATTGCTAACTGGGGCCACACAATTCCCTTGCTACAACAGTTTCACTGGCTGGCACTCTGTTCCCATGTAGAATTCAAAGTATTGGTTATGACCTGTAAAACTCTATAAGGTATTGGATGGACTGCCTCCCCCTCCTATCAATCTGCCTGAGCCCTGAGATCCCCAGGATAGGACCTTCTATCAATCCCATCACTGTCACAGGCAATAGGGATGGAAAGAATATTCAAAAAAATATTTGAAAAATGGTTTTAAAAAATCCTAAGTTTTTCAAGTGTCGAAAAACTCTGATGAAAAGAATCCAGGACTGATAACAAACATTGCAGTTCAGGATTTATACGGTGCAAAATTTGCATTTTTTTCCACAGAAAGCAGCCTTTTCTGCATAGAAAAGCTGATTCCTATGCAATAAATGCTGTTTTCTGCGCAAAACAGCCATGGGTGAATTTTGTGCAGAATAAGTCCTGACCTGTGAATAGGCAGGGGGAGGAAAACTGGTAAATTTATTTCTTTTGGGAAGAAAATTCATGAAGAATTATGTCCCTCACAGGAATGGCTGATAGTGACAAGAGATAAAGCCTTCTTGGTAGTTTCCCCTAGACTCTTCTGGCAAGTGACAACCTTTCTTTAAAAAATTCTGACAGTCATTTGAGGATTTATGGTTTTAAAGAAAACACTTTTAAGAAGCTGTTGCATTGTTTTCATTGTATTGTTTATCAATTGTTTTTTGTCATTTGTAATTGCAAGTTTAAAATTATTTCTAATGTCATTATTATAATATGTAGTAGTAATAGTGACAACCACAGCCATAGCAACTCCTCCTGTTGTTGTGATGGTGGTTTTCCTTGCAAGACAGTAACTTTGAGGAGACGTGTTTTTGGGTGCCTACGTGTCTTCAAGTAGCCAGTGGACTTATGATGAGCCCTTGAATTCATGATGACCCCTTGAATTCCATACTGTTTTCTCAGGCAAGGAATACTCAGAAGCAGCTTTGCCAGTCCTTTCCTCTGAAATCTACAGCACCTAGTATTTTTCCCTCCCAAGTATTAATTAAGGCTGGCTCTGCTTAGCTTCCAAGGTCAGACAGGATCTGGTGTCTTTAGGGTATTTCGTGTTTATAAGGCTGTTACAAATTGAGACCAGGCTATCTGAAGACCATCTGCTTTTATTTAAACACTGCCACGTGCCATAGACATGCTGTAACCCTGATGGAGATGAAATCAGTGGGCAGATAGGGAAGCAGGGGCTCTGGAAAGCTTCACCCTTGAAAATCCAGCTCCTCATCACTGCCACTTCCTATAAGAATATGAAATGACTGGTGCAATAGACTTTGCTTGAGTGACTGCTTTCAGTTTTTGGACATCATTAGATGATGTCACTTTGGGTTTTTCTTCCACATTATTTGTATTGTTTTGTTAGTCCACTTAAAAAAAAAAGTCCTACCATGATAGTTTACCACTGCAGAGATCTCATTTTTGGGACAAAAAGGTAAAACCTAAAAAAAATGTTCTTATAAATGAAATGAACGCACTTCCTTCTTGCAACATGCTCTTTCTCTCACACAAGTGATGAGTTCCCAAGACCAGCTCACGCTGTTATCTAAAATGACCAGATGGAAATGATGGTGGGGTACCTCTAATAGCTGTATGCAGGAGAGAACTTTGGCAACTGATCGAGCTTCAGGGGTAAGAAAACCTATGTCAGCTGATTTTTTTTTTCCTTACATGCAAGCATTAAAAGTAAAGGAGAACAGTCTGCCCTTACATCTGGCTGTCCTAAGTTCCTCTGGCATCCAATGTGTGCTCTCTCTCTCACAGACACATACACATACATATTCCCATAACAACCTGATTTGGCTTTAGGCACAGAAATTTAATTGCTTTTAAATAGGAATAGGGAATTTCTCTTCTCTGGGCCCTTGTTTTGCCTTTGTGTGATGTTCGTGTGGGCGTACAGGTGTTGTTTTGTTTGAAATACTTGTGTGCAATTTTGTGTGTATGTATATGCAAATAGTAGTGAACACATTCACCTGATGTGTGGAATGATTAGATTTCCATTGTTAAATATTGACTCCCTTCCTATCTTCAGGTAGACACAAGCAGACCAAGGAATAAGTACATTTCCACCAAAGATAATCAGAAGTTACCTACAGCAAAAGTGATGAATGCAAATATATTGCAGGTCTCTTACTACAACAGAGGCTACTAGAGGCACAAAGCTGAGAGAACATGTACAGTTTCACACAACACTAACTAGGGTCAGCCCAAGATTTTTGGTGCCTCATGAAGAACAATGAATGGCACCTCGCCACTCCATGTGTACCCAACCAAATCCAGTGTTCAAAGACATCCAAGTTAGTTTGCCCCAGGAGGCTGAAGATTTCCACAGCTTTTCCCTTTCCCTGGCATTAAGATGAAATAAAGTCTTAAAAACAGTAGCCTTTTCATGACAGGCCAAATCTGGTGCCAGGGGGATGGATGGATATGATATGATATTGCCTTTGGGTCTCCTCTTTAATATTTATGAGCACTTTTGAACTGAAGGCAAGAACCAGCCATTTCTGAACTGGATGTACATTCTACTTAGATTTTAATTTCTTAATAGAAATTTAAGGATATCATTCAAACAATCAACTGGTAGGGAGGTAAAGATCTGGAAACAACACACACACTGCTGAAATGCAGATTTTGTTTATTGTGTTGTCCTTCTTACTATGTTGGACAACTGTGGCCTTCTCATGGGGCTTTCTGGGGCTTAGAGTGTGTGAAGTTCCTCAGAGTCACCCAGTGGGTTCCCATGGCTGAGTGGGACAGCAAACCTTGGTCTCCAGGGTCGTAGTCCAACACTCAAACTACTGGCTCTCTCTTCATGTATACAGCCCCTTGCCATAGCATAATGTCTTGTTACTTGTTTTCAAGTTGGCTTCCACTTATGGAGAACCTATCATAGTGTTTTATTGGCAAGATTCCTTCAGAAGAAGCTTGCAATTGTCTTTTAGACTGAGAGAGCATGACTTTCCCAAGGGGGCCACCCAGTGGGTTTCCAAAGCTAAATGGAGGTTCAAACTTAGGTATCCCCAAGTTGTAATCTGCCATTCAAACTACTTCCACAGTGTCAGTTCTCTATCAAAATTTCTTTTTGTTGTTACATTCTTGTGTGCCTTCAAGTTATTACTAACTTATGGTGACCCTAAGGTGAACCTATCATAGGGTTTTCTGGGGCTGAAAGTATGTGATGTGCCCAAGGTTACCAGGTGGGTTTCCATGGCTGAACAGGAACCAAACACTAGTCTCCAGGGCTGTAGTCCAATGTTCAAACCAGTACACCACACTGGCTTTCAGTAAGGCCTTTGACAAAGTTCCCCATGACATTCTTGCAAAGGATGGCCACTTGTCGGGAGTGCTTTGAGGGTTTTCCTGCATGGCAGGGGGTTGGACTGGATGGCCCTTGTGGTCTCTTTCAACTCTACATTTCTATGATTCTATGATTCTATGATTACAGTTTCCACATCATGTAAAACACTGTACATCATCTGTGACCCTTACAACTAGGGGATCTGAAAATATGGGGTGCTGGGCCCCACCTTACTTTCTGAGTTGGATCTTCCATCCCAGGGAAGAAGCTAAGTTGGATTGTGGAGGGCAAGCTCCTGGGCTGGTTGCCAGTTAGGGACATCAGTGCCACTCCCCCATCCTTCCTATGAAAGTGGGAAGAGGATAAAGGAGGGGTGTGGTGGTGGTTCCTCCTTGCTATCAAGAGAGAAGGCATGAGTGGTTAAGTCATCCGATCTTTTCTTTCAAATGTTGGAAACCATTTATGTTTTTTTATAGCAATAAGAAATCTTATGATGTAATAATTTATCACTATGGCTACTAGTAATTATAATAGGGTTACTTGGTTGGATCTATAATGGTAGAATAATATTATTTTTTTATTCCCGCCCCCTTTCATTACAGTTTGGGTGGGGAACAGGTTCAGAGCCCTTTTGTGTTTCTGTAAGTTAGTGCTTAGTGTTTTAGTTAGTGTTTAATGTTTTAGCTTAGGTCCTTTCCGCATGTGTAAAAATAAACAAGCAAAAACGGGACTCATCGGTTTTCTTCTCCATCCGGGTGAGTCTTTGGGATGAGGAGGAGTGCAAGCTCGTCGCTCTGCACTCCTCCAGCATCCAAAATGGTGGCTTCCGGTTGGTGGAGGCTCTCCACCAACCGGAGAAGCTTGCCAGCTGAAAGCCCGCCCCCGGAAGATTCGAGGCACGCACTTGCGTGCGCCTGCAAATCTGCTCCGGAGCCAGGTGACAGAGCAGCATAGAGTCACACGTGCCGTGCTTTTTAAAAACTTCTAAAAAGAGGTTTTTAAAAAACACACTGTGCAACCAGTTCCAATCACTCCAGAGTGGACTGAGGTATGGAACTACAAAAAGTAGTCTGCCCCAGTCCATCTACAGTGCAGAAGACCTCAGCTGGAGGTCGCTCTGCACCGTTTTAATAGCCCGGTGTGGAAAGGGCGTTAGTGTATTAGTACTGTGTTTTAATTTTAGTTGTTTGTTTTTTTTTGAATGCATAACATTTTGACTGTAAACAAGATTGTTTTAAAAGTGATAAATAATTTAAAAATAAAAGGGAAAAAAAAGGGAGAAGGGATTGCTGTTAACGTGGAGCCTGGCTGTTGTTTTGAATGCCTGGTGGTGCAAAGGCATGGTGAGAAGGAGAACTCAGAAAATTGGTTGGGCTTTCCCCAGTTTCTCTCCTCCCACTGTTTGCCTCCAACAAGCCTTCAAACCAATTGTCAGGTTCTGAATCACTCCACCTCTTATCTCTTGGAAATGTGCAAGTTAGGTCGGTAGAGGAGCCATTGCCAACAGTAGCTTCCCTTCCTCTATATCAGGGAGAGTGCAGGGAGAGGTTAGTGTTTGCATATGTGTGTTTGTGTGTGTGGGGCGTGGTGTGTGTGTGTGTGTGTCTGCATGCATTCATGCAGAAGAGGATTGCCAGCACTCAAGAGCAGCCAGAATGGCTGCTGTTTAATAAACACCAAGTCATTAGGAAGTAAGAAGAGCCGCAAAGGTGGTGCTGCCATTGCTGTTTCTTGTTCATGGATCTGCCAACTTGTAAGCTCTCCAACTATTCCACTTTCCAAATCCACAACAGCAGAAGGAAAATAAAGAGTGTGGCTGAGAACCATCCATGACAATGGGAAACAGGAAACCTGATCACATGATGCCAAAAGATAAGAAACATATTGCTAAAGAAGGGGATATAGCTACGAGGCATTGTATATATGTACAGACAAATTTAGAAATAATTGCTGTGATTTAAATAGAATGGGGGATGTGATGACCGGGGCTTATAACTAATTATTTCCAATGAGAATGATTCACTCAATCAAGTTTTGACTTGATTGAACAAGTTATTGACTCAATGGCCTCACTCTCGTTGGGACTAACATTTGTGTTTAAGCTCAGGTGACCCATACAGCAGCTCAGCCAAGTGCTAATTGTTGACAGACAACATTAAAGCTCCTGCTCTCCCTTCTGATGGTTGACTTTAAAACAGACCTGGACCAGAGAGCAATTCAAACAGACAACTCCTTCAGACTGAGAACAGTCCTCTTTAAAGTTGGACACATGGTCATCCTAGGCTTCAGCTGAGTGCCTCTCACTTTTGCCAATGTGGGGAAAAAAAAACCTAGCCTACAAAATATTTGTGTTAACAATAAAAAACACATGGTGCTTACCAGTTACAAGTCAAAACCATAAACATCAACTCAGATCTATAACTAGGAGGAGCCCAGGTGGAGCAGTGCTTAAATGCTGGTACTGCAGCCACAAGGTTGAAAGTTCAATCCTGCCAGGCTCCAGGTTGACTCAGCCTTCCATCCTTCTGCAGGTCAGTAAAATAAGTACACAGCTTGTTGGGGGCAATTAGCTAACACATTGTAAACTGCTTAGAGAGCACTTAGCTAATAAGTGGTATAGAAATACACATGCTATTGCTAACTATGGATAGTGAATCAAAGGAAATGCCCACATTTGACTCAATATGCATTTAGCAATAGCTGGGACTCTCGATTAAACTTTGGGTGCAACCTCAATTAGGCAGAATCCATGGTTTGAGCTTTAGATTGATGTGGGGACAGCTTGCTATGCTGAAATGATGATATGGCAGATAGAAAAATGTGCAGCGCTCGGCTTTCATTTTGATTTGAAGTTGAAAGCCAAGCATCAGGCTCCCTGCTGAGAGAGGCTCCCTGCAGCCCACACTGTTGATTAACCCACTGCTGCTCTTCTTTCCAGCTTTATGCTCATGCTGAGACAATAGTGGCTGTGCCCATATTCTCCTGTACCAGTTAAAAGGATTGGGGAGAGCCTCATCTTGAAAGGGACACTTTGCTAGAGTTGCCACCACATTCCACCAAAGAAGTGAAATTCAGTGTGAATTTCTGAGGTTGCAATCCAGGCCAAAAAAAAAAAAAAATGTTTCAGAGATATCAAAGGAAGCTAACAGAAGTGTGTGCATACACACATTTAATGAGGTTAACAAAATTCCTCAGTTCATTACACCAAATTTTTTGCCACTGCGTTCCCAATTCTGTCAAAATCCAAAGTGATTTGGATGAGTGAGACACCGTAAATGTTTTGAAGAGGGTGAAGAAAAAGTCCCTTAGGGCTGCAGTATCTTCATCCAACTAGGTGAATCTATTAAACATATTTTTTTAAAAAAGATAGTTAAAAAAGAACCCACCTGATCCAACAACTTTTTAAATATACTTATTTAATACACAAAGGGCCTCGGTACCCTGAAGTCCCCAGATCCTCTTTAATCTTGGAAAGGAAGCAGGGTCAGTCCTGGTTAGTACTTCAAGGGGAGACTGCCATTAAACACCAGGTGCTGCAGGCTATATTTCAGTGTTGAAGGAACTGACAAAAACCACCTCTAAGTATTCCTTGCCCAAGAAAACCCTATGATATTCATGGGGTTGCCATAAGTCAACAGATGACTTGACGGCACAGGCACACAAACACACACTCGTATAAAAATTGTTGAAGTAGTAAGAAGAGGCATCCCCCATCACTCTCACATAGGAAAAGGGGGAAACTTCTTCTGAAATTGTGTCATTCTCTCTAGAGAATGCCTCTGGCATATATTTGTCATTGTTGTTTTGTGCCTTCAAGTGGTTTCTGACTTATGGCTACCCTAAAGCAAACCTGTCACAAGGGTTTCCTGGCAAGTTTTGTTCAGAAGAAGGTTTGCCTTTGTCTTCCTCTCAGGCTGAGAGAGTGTGACTTACCCAAGGTCAGCCAGTGGGTTCCAATTGCCGAGTGGGGATTTGAACCCTGGCCCCCAGAGTCATAGACCATTTCCGCACTGGACTGTTATAGTGATATTATTCCACTTTCAACATCCTATGGAATCCTGGGGTTTAGGGAGGGGCCTCAAAAGATGTTGAAAGTGGAATGATAGCACTATAACAGTCTAGTGCGGAAATGGCCATAGTCAAATGCTCAAACCACTAAACTATACCATGATGGTTGTCTATACCACACTAGCATACATATATATGTACTATTTAAATCAGGAGTAAGCCAAGTGTGGCTTTGGGACCACATGTGGATTGCTCACGTTGTCTGTGCAGTCTTGGACCTCTTAAGAACTGCCTCAACCATTCAGCTCTTTCAAAGGTCTCTTTTGGAAGCTTCCAGGAGAAACAATTTACCTTTTAAATGTGTTGCATGGCACTAATAAAATGTCTATTTTTTAAAAAAATGCCTCCTGTTCAAAATCAAAAGTGGACTTTTGGTCACATATGTATTTCTTTAAAAAAAAGAAATCTGGAAGTCCCTTCACCTCCTAGACCAGTGGTTCTCAACCTGTGGGTCCCCAGATGTTTTTGGACTTCAGCTCCCAGAAGCCCTGAGCATTGACCATAGTGGCCACGAACATCTGGGGACCCACAGTTGAGAACCACTGTCCTAGACCATTTCAGAAAAGGGAAAGTATCCCTGGACCTGCTGTAGTTGACCACCCCTGACCTAAGCAAACACTGTTTTGTTCAAAGGTATTGTTTTAGCTGCTAATGTATTTGCAAATGCAATATTCAAACCTATACAACACATCCAGCAGCATTCTAAAAGCACCTGAAAAAGTAGGAATACAGAAGATTAAATAAGGACTATCCTCATCAAATCGGGAATAGATTCTGCTATTCATTGCCAGAACTGAGCTCTTTGATGCTTAAACACACTCACACCCACTTCCACACCTATGTTGTCCCATTAGTTGTCTTCGTTCAGTCATGTGGGTGAGGTGAGACAGATAGATGGACAAACAGAGACAGAAGAGAGACTTTTAGTTGCTTCTGTTGTTAAAAATCTCAAATTAAAAATCCTTCCTGATCCAACTAAAATCACAAAAGAGATCTCAACTAGAGATGGATGAAAATTTTATTTCCATTTTTTTTAATAGAATCTATCCAGAACAACAAAATTGAAAGAAAAGAAAACAAAGCTGAGAGAATTTCCTATTCCTGATTTCAGTCTCTTTTCTCCAGCCTTAGGTTAACAGATCTATGAGTCAACTAAAACTCAGTTGTCAGCTAAGGTTTCTTTCATCAGATGACAGCCCCACTTTTTGATTAAGACTTGCTAACCATTTTCTGGGGAATTCTCCCCATCCCTCTTCTATTTCTACCCAGGATCAGTTACTCTGAAACCCCAAACCCTAACTCTTTATTGGCATTCCCTCTGGGGAAACTCGGAGCTCTTGCTAAGTCTTCGAGCAGTAATCAAATTCCAGGCTAGCACCAGTGGAACCAACCAAGCGTTGGCAAATAGCAGTGCCCGTAGCAGATCAAGTAGCAACGCAGCAATGAACCGCTATGGTGAATGTGCTTGCTGTGGGAAGGGAGAGGATTCTTTCTGAAGTCTCTCTAATCCAAATAAAGCAAAGCAATGACAAAGTCTTTCATCAACACTCCAGTTCCTTTGTTTCACAAAGTATTGAAATGAAAGGGAGACTTTAGATTAAAAGATTTGCTTAATGGACTGATTAATGCATTGCAAATAGATACAGCTTGCTCGGAGAATCTATGTTAGCTCTTAACCTTTCCCACCTAGTGCTTTTTCTCTCCCCCCCCCACGCCTGTGAGTGGGGATGTGTTTTGATTTAATATTCTGCGCCTGCTGATATTCTATGGCTGCTGCTTCCTAGCAGGGCCAAACTGTACCTTTTTGCTTCTCTCCTTTCCCCTTTATGCACAAAGTGTCTTGAGTGCTTACACTAAGCAAGGGGGAAGAGTAAGTAAAGAAAGGGGGGGTGAGAAAGACAGAGAACTCACCTGTGCAGCACGGGCAATTACCTCATTCACCCGGTTGAATTCACAAAATTAATTAGCACCAAACACCATTGGGCCAAATTATTTATGAGCTAATGAGCAGGAGCTGCTGTCTGCTTGAAGTCTGCGGCACAGAGCTAGCAAGAAGCTGGAACTGTCTACGGTGTTCTCTTTCTAGCACACCGCCAGAGGGCATCAGGCATGCTCACTCTGACACGAGAGATGTCGGAGATTGACTCTTTTTTGGTTGCTGATTTGGGACTTTCAAGAGCCGGGTGTGACATTGTAGAACTGTCCCCGGGGAACAGAGTGATTATTTGTGACCTATTATTTTAAGAGATTTCTATGCTGCGGCTCTGTCAAATGATCCCACTGTTGTTCGCAATAATTAAAATAAAGAACACCAAATCCACACTCACTCAGAAGACTGGGGAGCGGGAGAGAAAAGTTTCTTGTCTTGTGCAGCGTTTCCCACGTCTGAAGAGACAGCTTTTCCTTAAAATGAATGCTGTTCGGAACAGAAGCTGGTCTGAGGAATCAGGAAAGAAAAGATTTCTTCAGATGTTTTTGCCAGGCTAGATTTCAACTTTGCTTTGAAATTCTGCTGCCAATAAAATTTGATGATAAAGCAGGAACAGGCAGAACTCTTTCTACCCCTCCGCTGGGTAATCTCCTTATTCTTTTTCAGCTCTTAGGATTTCCCCATTGTCCATTAGCTGTTTAGCCGGACAGAAAGAACTGCTTTCTAAATGCACTTGACATTTCACTGTAGACAGAAGTTCTGTGGCAATTATACTGCAAATTAGGATTGTAAAGGCCCCAGATCCCATCTGAACTTGGAAGCTAAGCATGGTCAGCCCTGTTTAGTGCTCAAATGGGAGACCGCCAAGGAATACCAGGTGCTGTAGGCTATATTTCAGAGGAAGGAACTGGCAAATCCAACTCTGAATATTCATTGCCTAAGAAAACCCTGTGAAGTTAATGGGGTTGCCATGAATTGACAGAAGACTTGCAGGCACAAATAAAGTAGAAGAGGAAGATTTGCTACCTACCCTGCAAAAGTAGGAAAAGTTGTGTTTTTTTTTTTAAATTGCAACTCCCTAAATCTAACAGTTGCTATGCCATCTGGGGAAATCTGAGAGTTATCATCCAAGAGTAACTTCCATACTCTCCTGCCACATTCTAATAGTGATGTTCCTATCCATCTGCTTCTGGTCAGTTTCAATCTGTTAATTCAGATTCAGTTCCTTTTCCAGATCAATTTGCAACTGTCATTAAAACCACATGAAAATTCATAATATTTTGTTTGCAATTCACTCTGAAATACGTATCCAGTATTCATTTCTTCCTAAACTGTGCCTTTTTTAAAACACACATATACATTTTTGTACATATTGTTCTGAAAATTGAAATTTTTTAGATATGTACATATTAGCAGCAGCTTTTTTTTTTCAACAGAGAGAACTTTGTTGCAAAATTCAAAAATGTGACAGTCTTTTTTTAGATTAAGTGTGTGAAGGATTGCAGCTTTAATGACCCCTCCTCTCCTCCAAAAAAGAGGGGTCATGCATGCATTTCGTGAAGTGAAAGCAAGGAAGCATGATCGACCAATGGGTATCTGTTATGCTAACAAGTAGAAGATTCTGCAGTCCAACAATCTTGGCGGTCATGTTCTTGATTTCCAGTTACACAGCTCAGCCTTTGAAAAATGAAGACTCAGCAGGACAGAAAAGTGATCATCAGCAGCAATGAAGCTCTCAAACTTGTTACACAGGCAGTCTGATAAAGACTAAGAGGCATTTAATTTTCTCTTGATGGGATATCACTTACACAAAGCTGCGGTTCTGACTCTTGGTCTTCCCTCTCCCACCCTGGCTCTATTATGAGTGAAAAATATTGACAGCAAAGTTTAAAAGACTTAGCAGGTTCATTCACGTCCTTCTTTAAGACTAATCTCTCAAAACGCCCCCTTTCAAGGCAACAGTTCCCAGATGCTTTGGGAAATATATATAAAGAGACATCTTAGTAGAGCGATACTATTACAGATAGATAAATGGAGAGAGATGTATAGGGGGGGAAGTAACTCAACAGCACTGTAAATAGGGTGAACCTGGATTCCAGGAGGATCCAATCAACTGAAATTAATTCATTTCATTTATAAGCCGCCATTCTTCTGGACGTAGTTTCCAAGGTGGCTCACAGAAAGATTCAGCTGAAATCTTAACAATATTTCTTTAAAATACAGTTTTTTAAAAAAAACACATTAAAATTGCTTAAATATTTAATGAAACAGTTGAGAATAGGAAATTGTATTAGTCACAAATCATATGTGTTGGCTTCCACTTTCTTCAGCTGGAAGAAAAGTTCTCACCTGTTACAAACACTGTTGCATTATGAGATTTCACTACAGGAAATATTGCCATGTTATTTTCATAGTCTTTCTAACATGTCAGTACTTCCAATAACAAAAACCTCAAATCCAGCAATGCTTGAAAGAATTAGAGGACTTTACAGACTCCATACCTTGGCACATAATGGTCTTAATTTCAAATATAGTACCAGTCTTGCTTCCATCATCTTCTTAACAATTCCACGCTCAAATCCTGGAAATTCTACAACCGACACTGTTTAATGCTTGTGACTTCCATTCCAGCTGATATTAACAAAAAGACAATGGAAGTAGAAACACTGGATTCACACCTCATGAAGGGGATTTCTTTTAACTCTGTTAGGTTCATGAATGGATCCTGATAGTAGACTGAACTCAGCAGTTTGTTTAAGTTCTAAGCGGATTCCAGTCTGGTGGCCGAGTTCCACTCTGATTCAGCAATGAAACTAGCTTTATATAGTCCCACAAAAGAGTGATACCTTTATTGGCCAACCAAAATGCACAAAATACCACCACACACACTTCATCAGGCAAAAGATGTTTAAAAACTCATAGAACAGAAGAAAAGAGAGCATGGTAGTCAGAGGTGACAGTTTGTTTCAGTCCTCACATGGCCAAGAAGGGGAGTAGTCTCTGCCTGCATTGAGATTCCTCCAACCCAACTGAACTACAACAGAAACAATATCTGATACAAAATGTAGGGCTGTGACTCTACCATTATTTCAGATGATTTTGTGGATTTTGGATTTTGTTGTACTTCGCTACCTGACCAACATATGGCGACCCTTGAATACAATTCCTAGTTTTATATAGAACTCTTACCAAAACATGCACTGAGCAACAAATGGCTCTCACATACATGCAAACTCACCAATAAAGAGAAAGCATTATTTCCAAACCATATAATCATCCGTCTTCTTTCTACCTTATCCCATGGTTCTAACTAAATATACATCACGCATGTTCTTTGCACATGCTGTCAACATAACATGTCAAGCCATTTGGGAACAAGGCTCATAATGTATTGTACATGCCTAACTTAAAATCGCTAGAAACTTACAACATTTTCCACGTCTAAGCAAACTGTTTCCTTCAACATGGCTCTACCTCATTTAAGCCTTGGACTCTTCCCCTTCACTCTTACAGACACCTATTATCAATAATTGCATTATGGTATTGTTATTTGTAGGAACTCCACTGTACTGTAACTTATTGGTAAACTGAGCTCTTTTCATCTCCCAGGCAGACCAGACCAGACCACCAATTAGCAAACCAGCAGGGCAAACCTTACTCACAGAGGCAGGAGCAGGAGCAGTCCACACAAGGTTCAGGTCAAGAATGCAAGTTCCAAGGCAAGCACACCCACAAAAGGAAATCCAAATCAGCATCAAACAAGCAGAGGCCCAAAAGATTCAGGAAACCACAGCACAGAGCTCCAATTACCAGGAAGGTCACTTATCAACCCTGGGAGAAAATGGGCCAGCTGTTTGCCATTTATAGCTAATGGTGTCACTACATATGCTCCCTCATTAAAGCCCATGTGCTACTTAAAGGAGCAAAATGCCTGAAACCCTTTTTCTGGCATTGTGTCTCCCCCAAGGTAAGAGTCTGTGCTGTTTCATCTTTGTTTCATCTTTGTTCCCCCTGCTCAGGCCCCTGTTTTTGGTTGTTATTTTCTACTGAGCAAACTTCTGGGCAAACTTCTACCTCATATTCAGAATCCTCCTCCTCACTGTCAGGATCTCCAAGGTATGGCATGAGTACTCTTTAGTAAAGGGGGAGACTGGTGCCCTGTTCATATTCCTTAGAGCTGGGTTGAAATGACTGTTGGCATACCATTTCTCCCCTATAAATGTGCGTGGGGTTATTCAGCAACTTTTAAGGGTGTAACAGGGATGCTTTCTCTTCCAATAATGGCCCTGGGAATTATGCTAGTGCCTCATCATCTTCAAGAGACATTGATTCCTAGGAATGTGGCAGGCTGTGAAGGGTGACAGATATCCTGCTTGGCAATATTAACAAGCAATAGGATGATTTTTTACTTCCTCAAAATTGCTTGGGTATTTTGGCCAAACAGAAAACTTTCCTTTCCTTCTTGCCTGCCCCAATTAGGTATCTGCAACATACTCTCTGATGTCTCACAGACGAAAACCAAGACACGTATGGCCATGCAAAACTGGAGTATGGTCAAGATGACAAGAGCACACCCAAGTTAGGGGAGGCTGCAGTAGTTTCCTTTTACCTGATCTAGCTCACTGAGAAGGGAGAAGAGTCTGCCCTCTTCCTTTTTTCCTGCACTGAGCTGACTGAGTGCAAATTACTTTTGCAGTTTGATCTTAGTTTACACCAACTGACAATGAAAGGGAAAGCTGGAGGAAGAAAAAGAAACTGGGACATTTCAGAAGCAACTGGAAAGTGGGATGACAAGCAGATTAATTGGGAGCATCTCTGCCTAACTGTAGTTGTAGGATATGCTGCCATTCCATGGGGTGGTACCTCATGTTATATAGCTGACTACACACCAAATAACTGACTACACACATGCACACACACACTATTGGATTCTTCAGGCTATTCTAAGAAATGGCAAATTATAAATGAATTATACACAACCAAATAAGCCTGCAATACTGAGCATATTCATTTGAACTGCTAACCCCAGTGAAATCAGTAGAACTTTCATCACAACAAATATTTCTAGCATGAAATTGTGAGACGTACCTTTATTTCTGTTTCAGAAAACTAACAGCTTGGACAAAAATTGCTATCTTTTCTGCACTTAGTATCCCCCCCCCCCCGGTATTGTCACAGGACATTGATGAATGCTATTTTAGACCACATTAATAGAAGCATAGTTCCCAAGTCAAGGGAAGTAACAGTCTCACTACATTCTGAGCTGGTCATGCCTCATCCGGAATATTTCATTCAGTTCTGGGTGCCTCATTTTGAAAAGGATATAAACAAGTTGGAGCAAATTCAGAGGAGGACATCAAGGATGATAAGACGTATGGAGGACAAAACATACGAGGGAATGCTGAAGGAGTTGTTCATGTTCAGCTCGGTGAAGAGGAGATAAAGGGATGACATGACTGTCCTCTTTAAATACATCGAGGGCTGTCACAAAGTGGGGAGTGGGGAAGCCTTGCTCTCTGCTGCCCAAGAGGGCAGGACCCTGCCTGATTATAGGATGATAGATTTGAGTTGAACTTTAGAAGGAACTTCTTGACAGTTTGGCAATGGAACCAGTTGCCTAGAGGTCTCCTTCTCTGGACATCTTTAAAAAAAGGCTGGACAGCTTTAGTGGGAGCTCCTGCATTCAGCACAAGCTTAGTCTTGATGTCTCATGGGGCCTCTTCCAAATCTATGGTTCTATGAAATTTAGTGGCAACGGTATTTTCCACCTAACAGGATGTCTATTTTGTCTGGAATGCCTTATCCTTACTCCCCTTCATTCTAAAACTCTGAATGAATCTCTTTTCTCTTTCTCTGGATTCCCAGCCCATCTTCCAAACCTCCACAATATGGTTTCTGCCTGAGGAACGGAGGAATAAGCAGAAATTTTCATTAATAAAAGCAAATAACTTTCATTAATTGTACTAAAAGCTCCAAAGACTGCATAATTAAAGTGATAACATAAAAGTTAGACATGAAAAAGAAAACAACTGCTACCGTGGAATTAAAAGACATTCAGCCTCAAGAAAATGTAAAAGAAAAGGAGGGTGTTAAAGGTAACAATACCTGAAAATTGAAAGTGTTTTAGACAACATTAATTGCTTTGCAGCTGTATACTTGATAAATCATAAAATACAGATACCTTATTCCACAATTCTTTGTAATGAGTAGAGAAAACGTACAAAGGTCAGGCTCTTGAAGCCAGTAATTCTGCATTCCATACTGATTTCTCACAAAAAACTCTTTTGCTATCTTGCAGATAATGATTGACACGTTGGCACCAATGAATGTGTTAATGAAAGGTTTACAAATTACCGCAATACATAGCAAGATTTTCCAAATGATGCTGTTAGAAGTAAATGAAAGTCAAAAGAGAAACTTTAAAACAGAGAGAGAGAGAAAAATGTAAAAGTGGTAATCAAAACCAGCATCTACCAACATTATTTCCATGAAATAAACAGGCAAAGTATTATAAAGCACTTGCCCTTCATGGTTTTGAATATCTTCTGCAGTTTCTTTCAATGGCATATAATCAATCAGAATTTTTTTCAACTCATTGAAAAGGCTATGGGTGGGATCTCCTTTGGAGAACGGAGTGTCTACTGAAGACAGCCAGCATGGTATAATGCACAGAGTACCAGACTAAGACTCCAGGAGAACAGGTTCAAATGCCTGCTCATTCATGGAAACCCACTAGGTGACAAGTCACACTCTCTCAGCCTCAGAGGAAGGGAATGGCAAAACCCCTTGAAGAAATCTTACCAAGAAACAAGAAAAACAATGACAGATCTGCATAAGTATTTCATTAAATCAGAAACAAGTGGAAAGCACACAACAGTAGCAACAACAGTGTACCTTCAAGTTGCCTGTTGATTTACGGTGACCTCATTAATTTCATAGAATTTTCTTAGGCAAGGAATACTCAGAGCTGGTTTTTCATTGCCTTCCACTGGAATGCAGCATACAGCTCCTGGTACATCTTGGTGGGTCCCCCATCCAGAGGATGTGACTTGTCCAAGGTCACTGAGTGGTCCAGTGCTCACCCACTACACCATGCTGGTTCTCATCCCATTTCTACTTGCTGCTAAAGAGATCCATGAAGTCTGAGAACATAGTAAAAATCCAAGCTGGAGCCTCACAGCTCTTGGCATCATCCGTTGTCAGAATGAGTGAGATGGAACTGCATAGAAAACAGCAGTGCCTCTAAACATCCTTCATGTATTCCCAAAGTGATCCTACATTTAGGATCAGGGACTGCTTTGTTTCCTTTTAAATAAGCCCCATACTGTGGACAGCAGACCTCAAGCTACTTCTAATACTGAAGTGATAGCCAGTTTCCACACAACCATGATGGGGGTGAGGCAAAGCCTCAGAACATCCAGCTCTTGCAAGATCTTTCACAGCAGGAAAACAAGTAGCTGAGAGAAAGTGCCGCATCTGCTTCCCAGTCAGAGCTTTTGCCAGTGAGAATCCTGCTAATTAATGTCAAATTCACTTTGGCAAATAATAATATGTATTATCTCCTTCCAAGGAAGATATTGGTGCCAATGGCTGAGATAACCACTCTAGAAGAGAAGTTTCTAAAGATCAGTTCGCACATGTGTGTTAGAAAACGTATTTGGTAGCAATTGGAAACAGGGCATCACTCCAGTATCTGAAGTCATCTCTGATACTGGTGTAAATACAGAGGATAAAAACACATACCAGTTGATTTTGCAAAGGTGGAAATTACTTGGGTTTACATTTTTGCCATTTTCGTTTTTCTTACACTGGAAAAAAAGGACTTATTTGATTGGAAAGACAGAGAGACAGAAACACTTATTTCTTTTATATGTTACTGATGTGCTATCAAATGAAATTGTCACATTTCTGGTCAGGCTGTTTTTATTTTATATTATAATTCATGCTATATTATGATATGTTTTAATACAATTCATTGATCAGTTAGTTCAGCATGTGCAAGCAATTGCTGAACTCTGGAATCCTGGATTCAAAAGGTAGTGTTTGTCACTTTAAAAGTACACATTATTAGTTCTAGAACATCTTTTTCATTTCTTTACAGCAAAACATTTCTGTCTTGCTTTGACATCATTAATGGCCAAAGCAGCTTACAGTGTTTAAATATATTAGTCCTGTTGGATATATGAACCCCAGAATTTCCATTTAGAAGTCACAGAAATCATGAAGACCCAATAGTATTTATATACCACTTAGAAATCATGTGCCTCAACATACCCAATAGGATTGATGACTGAATCCTATTGGTTAGTCCCAAATAGAGTAGATCCATTCAAAGAACTGTGAAACAATACATCAACACACAAGTAAATCCCATTAATTCAATGGGTCTGCTTCATGTAGGTCTAGCAACAGAATTCAGGCTGATGTGCTTAAATATTTTAAGCCTCTTTGACTATTAATGATGGGGATTCTCTAGTTCAGTGATACCACCATATTATGCATCCCAGGGTAAGGTTAATCAGTTTGTTACATAGTACTTGATTGGTTATGTAGACTCATGTAATTGTATTTGAGAAATTCATAACAAAACATTGTTACACACTGTATTCCTTGTTGATTTTTAGGCACCTGGCAAAGGCTGTATGTTTCCGGCAGCTGTTCTTCCTGCTGCCTGACTGCCAACTTTTAGCTTGTATACTACTGCCAATTGGGTTGTAATGTTCTGCTGTGCTTCTGTTGCTTCCCATCCATTATGCTGCATTGTATATGGTCCTGGTTTGTGCTCTGTAATTTTTTTAATGAAAAACTTGAACAGCTACCTTGGGGGGAGTTTGCTAAAACAAAAGGTTCAAGGCTTTGTTTGAGATCCTATATTGCTTCAGAGCAGTATAACTAACCACCAGCAGAGTTGCATTACATAGCCCTCTATGGTATTCCAACATAGTGCAATGTATGTGAAGCAATGGACAGTGTCACTGGCTGACAACTCTTTCTGCAAGAGCACTGCAGAATGGAGAAAGGCAAAACTTGGAAGCAATGCACATTCAAACACTACTCTGAGTACTTTATTGCACTATGTGGAGGTTTTCCTGCACTTATCACACCAACCATGGGGTTTCCACTTAGACAATCCCAGCAATGACACTGTGACCACCTCTCTATATTTAACGCTGTCACCACAGACATCTTGTCTCAATCCAAGCTCTCAGACAGCCAGCATTTTCAGAGGCAGAATGTGCATAAAAACAAAAACAAATCTCTATTTACAAGAGCTAAACATAATGCAGCCGATTATTTCTTTATTACGTGTAAAAGCACAACACACTTACTCACCTTAAGCTGACTCAGACTCTTTCCAGTCACTCAAACTCCCATTTCCCAATCCAACCCTAGGCCATTTCTGCACTACACTGTTATAGTGCTATTATTCCACTTTCAACATCCTGTGGAATTCTGGGGTTTATAGTTTCCTGGGGCCAAAGAGCTCTGTGGCTGAGAATTCTAAAAGCCCCTCCCTAAACTGAAACCCCAGGATTCCATAGGATGTTGAAAGTGGAATAATAGCACTATAACAGTGTAGTGCAGAAATGGCACACAAGTAATGAATTATTTGTAAAGAGTTACTTCCAAATTGTGGCAGAGAGATCCCCTTCCTTGCCATAGGCCTCAATTATATACAAAGTGCCAACTAGCAAAAACCTACATGATTTCGGTCGATATATTTTATTCTACCAATCTTTCAATTCCTTGTCTAATTCTCCCAACTTTTCGCCCTAAACCTATAAATAAGAGCACAGAGCTTCTGAGTTTAGCAGAAGGAGTAGAGGACCCAAACTGAGCACCATGGTTCCTCTCCCCTGGGCATAGAGGCTATCAGGGCTGTTCCAGGTCTCCCTGTCTACCAAGGTAGATTTTCTATTTTATGCACTGCTTGAGAGAGACATGGCCTGCAGCATAAAATGATGAGGAAAAGGTGTCAGGGAGAGACACAAAGACAGTGAGAGACAGTTTATTTTTTAAATGCAGATAATGCGACACGCGGAGTGAAAGTACAAAGCTTTCCAAAGCATCCAGGCTTGTCATTTTTAACGACAGTGAATGAATGGCATCCATAGGGTGCTTCCTTGCCTGTCAATTCTGTTTGTCTCTGCTCCCTGGAATTTTCATTATTCATTATTTGTATGGCATGGACAGAACTACCAGCGCTGGGTACCGTTTAATCCCCACCCGATAATGTGTTTCTGATAAGCATGATGGAGCCAGCCCTGGTGACAGGAGGCACATTTCCGGAGGATAAAGCACCATTTACACAAAGCAGGTGCTGTGAATTTAGATTGCCGAGATAGAAGGAGGTTTTGTGCACAAACTGCAATCTGTGTACGATCAGTCAAGGACCTGAAGCCCAGTAAATGTTAGCCTTTGAGGCCTTATGCAGGTAGGATCAAAACACCAAGGGATCTGTAGACAGTAGGCAGGGTCGAGGCACATGTTGTCTTTTGTGGTGAACAGCGCAGTGTCCTTCTTTATGATCACCAACCCCTTTTTTTTCTGGCCAATATTAAACAGCAGCAATGAAAATTAATTACTCGTACCAATTAAGCAGCAAGGTGTATTAAGCAGACACGTTTTATATTATGATTCTTTGCAAGTGGTTCAATCAAGGAGGCGATGGAGGGATTTATCTGAATTGATCTGAGGCCAGTAGAGTGGCAGAACTGGCAGTAAAATCCAAGAGGCTGTAATACGCCTGTGCTAGCCACTCCCTTCCTAGGCAATAGAGGTGAACATGTGCAAATTGTGTTGTGCTTTATCAATGATTTACTTTCTTTGATCCAAAAACAGAGGTGGCACAGTGCAGTTTGCTGCCTGAGGAAGAGGTCAAATACAGATTCCTTCTCACACATTCCATATCAAGAAGTTGAACAGACCTTGTTTGAACGCTGTTTCAGTTGGGAATCCAACTGTGTCATGCATCAAAACACGACATCTACAGCCTGGCATAGGAGGCTTAGAGTGAGCCATTGGCACAAACAACACTTACCTCCAATATACTGTCACCCTTCTCCACATCCCAGAATCTGCAGCTTGAGACAGCCATTTCACTCTCTATTAATGGTAGGGCTGAACCTACTTAATCTTATTGTTAGTTCCAACTAGATGAGAACCACTGGAGCATTTGGACTTCCCTATGGGTTTACTCAGTATTCAACAATAGAACCAATGAGATTTCCTTTTTTTAATCATTGAGACAAACCGGGAGAATTCCAGCCAAAGGACCTTTAGTTGGCTGGTTGCTTAACAACTAGTCAGGATTCCAGCCATTGGTTAATCCCAACTGAGGTTGGCCCATTTAATGAATTTCTGGATGCTGAGTTACTGCATAAGTAAATCACACCAATTCAATAGGTCTTCTTTAGTCAGGAGGAGCAACAGGATTTAGGGTGATGTGTGTTATTCACGTTGTGAAGAGATTTGCTGAGCAAGATTGGCTGAAGGCTGCCAACCACAGTTCAGGGAATATTATGAAAAGGGGACTGTGAGGAAGAAATGTTACAAAAACCGAGGACTGTCTCTGTCAGAAGGCAGATAGGGAAAAGCTGACACAGAGACAGGAACAGATGGAAGAAAGACAGGAGAGTCAGATACTGGAAAAGACTGACTATGGTTCTGAGGAGCTGTAAATGATTCAGTGGTTTAAGTGTTAGCGTATTATTGTCTTGCGTCTTAATAAACTTCCACTTGTTTGTTTTTGCCACTGTTTCTGTCTATTCGTACTAAGTTCTGGTGGAGGGCCTGGTCACACTTACTATCTAGACCCCACCAAAACAACACAACCACTGGTCCACAATGGGTGAGGGGCACCTTGACACAGAAGTTCCCAGTCCAGGAAGGAACTGCGGGACCAGTTTGGCAAGGAGATCCATCATACAAGCTGACGCACATCAAGTTGGAATCCGATTCCCTGTGGCGCATGCGTGAAGTGATCACCAAGGGGGGGGGGAAGTCTAATGTTTTATCTTAAAGTAATAAATCAATAAGTGAAAGGGGTTCCTGGGAGACTGGAACCATTTCTAGAATTTTCTCTGGCATCCGTAGGTGGTCTCATTCATCTCAACAGCAGATTATATTCACTGCACAGATCTGCAACTCAGTCCAAAACTATTTGCCACATCCATATGCAGTCCTATTCATCACGGCAGCATAAGAGCTCATCATTCCTGTTTTCCAGGTGGACAATGCATGTCATAATATGACTAATTGATTAATAACTTCTGGATAACTAATTAGTTATTTCCACATACTGAATCCCTGGTAAGAACTGATGTTCAGCTTCGAGGGTATCTTGGCCCAGCTCAAGAACCACTGAATAACACTGGACTGATGTTCATGTCTTCTTGCTCCTTGCAACTGATGAAAAAAGGAAAAAAATGCTACCGGGGAAGATCATGTCTTTGGAAATCCCTTTGGAATTCAGCTTCCTTCTTGAAAATCATCATAACCAAACTACAGAACCTGTTTAACAGCTTACTCACTAATACACTGCTCTTGTTTTCATGTTTTGGAATAGCTTAATCCAGTATGTGATAACATCCTTGACAACTGAGTGCATTAAACTGTGACAGCTTTTCACTGACCTAAGCAATTGCATTACAAAAACACCATTAGTGCTGTTCTCCTCTTCATATAATTCTCTTTCTCTTCTATGCTCTCCCCCTCCCAATCTATCCCTCTTCCTTACTTTCTTCTCCCTGGTTCATTAAAAAAAAAAAGTCTAGGCTCAATATCATGATTACATTAGTCTTAGAAATACGTTGCTCTAAGAAATCAATGTGCATGTGTTTCAATGCTTGTCACAAAGAGATCAAATGCACAATCTAATACAGATGACTTTGCAAGGAGGTTTCAATAGATAAAAGTAAAGCTACCTGTGCTCTTTGGAGTTCCTTTCATTGTCCCACATTCAGGTTGCACTTCTGTTGGGTGTGGTGCTAGAGGGAGTTGCAGGGGTGGAAAAAGGTCCTTACTGCCTTCACAGTTTCCCACCCCTGCTTTACATTATGACAAACCTTTTTTTGTGGGGTGGGAGGGGGGAGAGAAAAAAGTGGCAATCCTAAGTCTTTACAAACATGGTGGAATACACAGAGATTCAAACTGAGGCCATTTCTGCACTACACTATTATAGTGCTATTATCTCACTTTCAACATCCTGTGGAATTCTAGGGTTTGCACTTTACTGAGGCCAAAGAGCTCTCTGGCTGAGAATTCTAAAGGTCCCTCCCTAAACTGCAAACCCCAGGATTCCATAGGATGTGGAGAGTGGAACAATAGCACTATAACTGTGAAGTACAGAAATGGCCTGAGACTTTGAAGGCTTCAGCACTCTGAGTCCAGGTCCTGAATGGATGGTTCTGACAGTTTTTTCCAAAGTTCACTCAAAAACTTTCAAGTTCCTTCCACTCTGAATATGGAAGAAAATGTGAATTTTGGAAAGTTCCTCTCTCTCTCTCTCTCTCTCTCTCTCTCTATCACAAGCGAGCAAACATGAAACTCTCCCCTCATCTCTAGTCCTAACATATCATCTTCCTTTCATCAGCCCCAGAAGAGCATTCCAGGTGGCCTTGCCTGTTATATACCTTGAAACAAACATCAAAGGCAGGCTTAGCCACTGATTGAAGATGAGGAGAAGAAGATGCAGATGTAAATCTTCCCTTATTCCATTCTCACATGTGCAACAATAGCACCCCTGCCATTATCCTTAATCTTAGGCTGTTCTCTAATGCGTACATCAGCCTTGCAAAGTGACAGGTGACCCCACTTGTATCTGCATTTCAATGCCAAGTTAGTGAAAGGCTAATGCAAAGAGCTAGAGGGCAGCATGTGTTAGGCTCATCAGAAGAGCTTTTCCCTCTGGGGTCTCACTAGGTGGCCTGGCAGAGTCTAGAACCTTTGAAGAAATGTTTTAAAAGGAGTAACCCAATAAGTGTGCAGGCGGGAGCTAGAAGAGTGAGGGTTAGCAGCAGGGACTGCTTCTTATTTTTGGGAATCATTAAAATCTCTGTGCCTGCCAAGACTCACCCCTCTTTTTACAGGAATGGTGCACCAGTCAGTACCAAAGGTGTATCCTAAGTGAGTAGAGATGAACTGTCTAGTTAGATGGGTTGTGTGCAGTGCATGTGCCTTCCAGTTGCCCACCGACTTATAGTGACCCCATGAATTTCCCAGGGTTTTCATAGGCAAGTAATACTCAGAGGTGGTTTTGTCAGTTCCTTCCTCTGAAATGTAGCCTACAGCATCTGGTATTCATTGAAAGTCTTCCACCCAAGTACTAACCAGGGCTGACCCTGCTTTGCTTCCAAGATCAGACAAGACTTGATGATTTTAGGGTATTTAGGTGTGTTAGGGATGTTTAAAATCATTTCCTTGTTTCATTAGTTTAGAAATAAAATTATTCTGCATGATGCCTCATAGGTTTGATACAATCTCCCCTTCTTTCCTATGCTTTAGTATACTAACTCACCACTGTTTCACCTGCTTGGGTATGCAGGGTGCACCTAATCCAAGGAGAGGAAAGAGAAAGCTTTAGATTGAGCTGGTTCACTTTTGTTTTATTTAACATTCCTTTTTCCCAGAGGAAAACGAGTGGGAAGGATGAAAGCAAACCACAATGGGTGTCCTATTCTGCCCATTGATGATGAACAGTTCAAAAAGGAAATGGTGGTGGCAGCAACAAAGATACAAATGTATGTGTGGGTGGCAATTGGGGGTTCTTGGGAGTTAGATTCTCCTTCCTTTGCTCAAGAGCTTAGAGTAGGGGAAAACATATTATAGAAGATCCCACAAAGAAGGTGGAGAGGGGTGGAGAGGGCAATAAACTGTCCAAATTGAAAATCACTTTGTGGCAGTTGATGTACTTTTTCTTTCTTTCTGATAAGGTACCTTGATATCTCAAGATATCATTCTCATCAAAGATGAGAAATTATATGGAAACATTTTTTTGCATCGGATGAGAAGGAAAGCAAGGATGGAAAAGTATGTTCATAGATGTGTGTGTGTGTGTGTGTGTGTGTGTGTGTGTTGCTTAGTTTTCAAGAAACCCTGATGAGAAGATCACGTGCTGGTGAAAGGCTTTGCAGTTTGGGAGTTATTCTGCAATGAAAATTCAGTGCAGAAAATTGTTTCCTACAGAGAATAGACTTGCTCAGCGAAGAAATACTGCATGCAAAAATTTGCACAGAACAAGTCCAGAATGAACTGTGAGAGTTGCACAGTTTTTGAAGATCTTACAGCAGGAAAAACAGAACAAAACAGCACTGCTCAGATTATTGGTTGCTTCCCTTTAGAACAAAACTGGCAATGAATTTCATCCCTGAAACAGAAGCATCACACATGGTGCTCATACATGTCTCGATTAGGAATACTTGAGAATATTAGTCTGTGTTTCAAAGTGATTTCTGTTTCCTGTGTTTAACATGCAGATCTGAACACACCGATATTTCAGTTTGTGCATTTTCTTAAGTTTTGTGATACATTTCACTACTTGAAAAGAGCAACAAACTAATGTATTTCATGGTACGATGCAAATGAAAAAAATATATATTTATAAAATATGTACAACAATGCTTACTTCATGGAAAAAAGTGGGTTGTATCTAAATGTGAATTTTTCATGATTTTTTTTAAATCACAGATTAATGTGGAACCAGGAAAGATTGATAAACAAACCACATGAAAATGGCACAGAAGGGGAAGAGTTCTGGGCACTGCTATGATGATGTATCCTATAAATATGACAAATTCTTTCTACAAGATCAATTTTCTGCAATTCACTTCTATTCTAGCAGCGTTCTGCTGGTGCTTTCCTCTTTTAGGTAAAACCAGGACAGAGATGGATTCCTTGCTGACTAATTAAAGGCCCACATGTTAATGAATCCCCAGCACCTTGCTGCTCTACAATGTCTGCAGCCTACGGGAAATTAATAAGAGTTTTAATCATGGGGAGACTTGAAAGGTCAGGGCTGGCTATAGCTTCCTAAACAGAAAAGGCACTGGAATCATATCATATCAGGTTTAAACCATCATGATAAGAAGCCAGAGGGCTTGAGAAGATCTTTTAATGGATGGGGAAGCAAATTAAAAGGCTCGTCAGAGGTAAGGCTGTGAGAAACTGTCAGTCTTATTCTCAATGCATTTCTCATAACCCTGCTGGCAGTCCTGTTCCATTCCAGTTCTGTATCAGATTGTGAAACGTGTCCCTGCACTTTCCCTCATGGAAATCCAAGTATATCTGAAGCACGGTTTAGTACATATCTTTGTATACATTTCATAGACCTTATTTTCCATTGACTATAGTGTATTTGTACCAGGCTGCAGCTAGAGCAAGGGGGGAGGAAAAAATTAGGACATTTCCCTCCCTTAAAAATAAGAATTCTGCTTCTACCATGAAATTTTCTTCAGTCCCCAAATCAAACATTTCCAGATGTTATTTTAAAAGAAAGAGGAGGAGGAGGGCCTAGTTTTTGACAACTGGGGGACAGTAACTTTGATGGAGAGAATTTTAAGTGTGTTGCAGGGGACACTATCAACACAATGTGCAAGGAGGGGAGGTGGAATGAGGGCATTGCCCCCTTAACAAGAATTCTGACCCTCCCATGATTTTTTCTTCAGTCCTCAAATTTCTAGCAAAGCAGAGAGTGAAACACTAAAAACTGTTTGCATCTACAACTCTTCTATTTGCTGTGTTTGTATTCTCTTGATATTTGTGCATGCCACTTTTCTTTCTCTGCTTAAACTATATTTCTAAGTGCAGCTCTCTCAATGAAATTGTTCCCAAATTTCTAGCACTGCAGTAACTTGAGACTTCAGTTGAAGCTACTGCAACATTAGAAATTTGGGAGCTATTGGGACATTTCATTGGGACGGCTGGGTTCTTCTGGGGGACAATGTCTTCATTTTGCCACCCCCGCCCCCCGCTATAATGCTTGTACGCATTTCCATCACGAGCCTTTAGAACATACATTTATTTTTATATATATATATATATATATATATATATATATATATTCTTCTCTGAAACATCCTGCAACTTTGGGAAGGTATGTATTTCAGAGGCAAGATGTGTCCTGTTACATTGCCAAGCTTAGGAGAAGTAGAAAGAATAATTCTTGAGGGAAAAGTGAATGAATGAAGTTCTGTTCCATCCCTAGTCATGGCTATGAAGAAAAAAAGGAAAGGACAGAGCTGACTGAGATCAAAGGTTCCCATTTTCTGGCTGTACAGAGAAGCCAGGAAAGCTTCAAAAGGTTGCATGATGTATTTTGTGCCATTTTGTTGTGCCTTTCAGTTGGCCCAAGACGGCCCAGAAAAGTTCATGCCGGGCAACACAGTTTTGGAAACAGTTAAAATTATTGCATTTAAAACAATATAAATCAATTAAAAGCATATAAAAGATTTTTTAGAAAAATAAAACATACACATCCCTTACGAAGCCCCCTCTGTGAGCAATTACATTATTTAAAGGCTGCTTAAACAGAAAGAGCTTTGCCTGCTGGCGAAAGGGAAGCAAAGAGAAGGGCCAACTTAGCCTTCCATGGAAGAGAATGCGCACAGCAGGGGTGGGAATTATGGGGCCTTCCAGATGAACTGCAGCTCCCAGCATTGTTGTCCATTGTCTGACTGGGTTGCTGGGACTTCTAAGTGCAGCTCTCTCCCACCAACCTCTGTAGGGCTACATGATGCCCAGCCTGATCCCCAGGATATAAAAACTGGATTTTTTTTAAAAAAAATCTTGAAACAAGTCCATGACAAGATAGATTTGTAAGCAAAGGTGTCCAGAAAAACCATGGACAGCACTGTCAGCCAAAAGTTACCTTCAGAATGGGTGCAAATCCAGTTGCGCTCAGAAGTCAGATGATAAAAAGGAAAGAGCAATAGCATTAACACTGTATCATTTATAGCCAGAAATAGTTACTATATTCATTTCCCACTCTTCCTCATCACAGCTTGGGGAAGTAAAAACCATCTTTCCTTTTACTCTCCTATCCTCAAAGCAAATCTGTGCCTTGTCCCTTTACTTCTGAAATTATTTCTGATTTTTTAACACAATGCCATTCCATGCTTGGAGTGTTGACTTGCAAATATGGATATATAATTTTCATAGTGTACCCCCCAAGACTTATTTTCACATTTCAAGGATGTTATGCAGTTATCTCAACTGCATGTTTTGATCACATTCAAAATCACAAAATCATTCCTTTCTTGGCCATGTGGGAACCAGGCACAAAAAGCAATAAAATATGGGTAATAAAATGTCAACTCCATCCGCAACAGAAAAGTAAATTTACTTGAGATCCAGGCTCTCCTTGTCCTGTGCGAAGCTAACCACCCCTTTCTTAGGCAAAGAACAATGAATTTCACAAGAAGTCCCAGTACTGTTACATCTGGAAAAAAAATCTTTTAGGTCCTGTTTAGTTAAAATTTGCCCCTTCTAGTCCACATGAAAAAGTTTTAACTTTGTTGGATACAGAAACTTCAAAGAGTTAAGTCCCAGTCCATCAGTTTCCTCTTGTTAAAGCTTCCCCTGTTGTGGGAGGAAAAATGGTATCTTCAAATCTGCCTGCAGTGAGATCCATCCAGACCATCTCAATTGACAACAAGAGTAACACCTGAGACAAAAAATAGTCCTGTGACTTCATCACTTTTCCTCTCCTGTATGATTTTTAACATCTTTGCCTGGTGAAGAAGCCAGTGGAGCTTCAAAGCTTGCATGATATATTTTGTGCATTTCAGTTGGCCCAATAAAGGTACCGCTGTTTTGTGGATGTTGGATTTTGTTGTATTGTGCTGCATCAGAAACATGGCTATTCCTGAATGTTTTGTGCCTTCAAGTCATTTCCAACTAATGGTGACCCAATCATGGTGCTTCCCTTTCGGGAACAGAAAACACCATGATTGGGTCACCATAAGTTGGAAATGACTTGAAGGCACAAAACATTCAGGAATAGCCATGTTGCTGGCAGTGAGTAAAGCATCCATGGTCACCCAATTGGTTTCCAAGGCCAAGCAGGGAGTTGAACCCCACCTCTAGACATTGGGACAGCCCATTATCATACCCTTCCTGACACACCAGAGTGCAAATCTGAATTATGGATATCTTTCATTTGGGGTAATGACAGGTTTATTTCCACAGAGATTTGAACATCCAGTGGCTTTTTTTTCCCCTCTCTCTTTATTGGAGGGTCCCAGGAAGAAGAGACAGGAAGTTCTGGCCATATACTTCCTTATGCTTATAGGATATTTGGAAAGACAGGCCTTCAACCTGGTTATCTGGAGATCTTTGGGTGTGAAACTTCATCAGACAGTAGGGAGCTGGAGCTAGATGTGCTTGACAGTTTTAAATTTATGGCCTCTCCTCTGCTCAGCAACCATCTCTTTACAGGGATTGTTATCATTTGCCTGACTTCAGTCTTCCACAAAATGGAAGAATGGGATTCTGTTGCAGTTTGGCTCAGTGGTGCTTCTTACATTTTAGTTTGATTTATGAGCAAGAAACATTTTTGGGACTGAGTCTGGTCTCACTATTAACGACCATCTTGGACTGGCAGCAATCATTTGGAACATTCTTGCCCTCCTAATCATACCCTTCTGAGGAAACAGCTATCTGCTCTGTTACTGAAACCCTCATGCTTTTTCCCATCTCCCCACACATCTCCAAAGACTCCTTGGAGAACCTGGTGAGATGATCACCAAGGGTGGGGGGAGCGATACAGAACATTATGCTTAAGTTCTCCTTTAATATTCAGAGTAAGATTTTTACCGAGAGCTCTTTCGGGGGAAGTGTATCATAATCATAGTAATAATAAATACAATTAAGGTCTCTCAGCAGCAGTAAAAGGCAAATCTAATAATTACACCTGCTGCAAATTCCATGGGCCCCTCGAGCTGTGGAGTTTCTGCCCTTGCCCTTAGCTGTTGCTAAATCCTTCTTCGGCAAGCTCAGCAAAGCAAGGAGGGAGGGCAGATCCACCCTGTTGACCCCCTGACTGACAAGGCATTTTGTCGCTTTTCCCTGAACCACTGGGCTGCTTGACAGTAATGGGTGCATGAAGAGGTGAGCTTGCCTCATTGCACTTCACCTCAGCTGAGAGCACACAGGGCCAG